>JAUJYV010002419.1:0-12688 GCA_033995625.1 Ophyiulus pilosus
GTATAGAATTATAGTCGTGGAAGTGGTAAAACATTTTGAAAATAGCGCCATCACCGATGACGTAGTGTGATGACGGCATGTTCCGGTCATATAGGGATAAAATTCGTGGTGTCTGCGACAGCACTGGATGAACGACTGACAAAATGGCGGTTTGTCGCGAGTGTAGTGCTGTGCCGAGGTACGTTTATTTGAATCATTTGTTGAATATTTAATCCCAGTTTATCACAATGTATCGTAATAAATAAATTGCGCGCGATGTGTTCTGTTAATTGGGCTACGGGATTACCAAATAATATGAGAACATAAAGGGAAATTAGGTTTTGAAAGTGTCGCGTAGTGGAATAGTACTTCGGCAGTGTGATAACCTTGTCTAGAGGGTCGGCATGACTGTTGTTGCAGCAATAATGAATTGCGCAATATTTAATAGCAAACAAGACGGTGACTAATAAAAAAATAAAAAATACGTTTGAACTAGGCTTCTTGAAAGGGATCTTATTAGAAACGCTATTTCATTCCCTAGTAATTCTAGCCGTCTATACTTATCCTATTGTTGTCTTTTAAATTCAGGTGGCCATGCATTGTACAACAAAAAGACTAATGTTACTTTAACTTCTTGCAGAACTAATACGGGCACGCAAAGACAGATTTAAAATTAAATGCATACACTAATTGATGGTAGTGAGCATAGTCCATTTTACCCTAATAAAACCCTGTTTCACTTAAAAACTTACTGCAAGCAAGAATGAATAGAGAGAATTAGGCATCTAATTTTAGGCAGCAATCTTGTTTTTATTTTTTGGTTGTTTTCATTTTTATTACTATAAGATTATAAACTGTAATAAATTAAACTTATGAACAGTGCATTGACCCTCTTATTTGTAAGAAGTACACTTGCTCAATAAAGTATTTTTTTTCATATATTTTCTAGTCTGACACATCAGGGAAAAGAGAAACAAGCAAGTTGAAACTAAATGGTCAAGGTGTCAGGTCGACATAATTAAGCACACACTGCAGCGTATCTGAGGCACGGTTACCATCGGGTCGTGAAATTGTGGTCAAAATCAAAATACATCATTTCATGCTCATTTTTTTTGTACCCCGCGCAATTTCTTAAACACGTCGTGTGACATTTATCAAGTCCATAGGAATCACGAATCTTTAAGTCAGCATTATTCCAGGCAAAGGAAAGCAAATCTCAAGAATACAGAGCAAAACGAACAATCGTAGGGCCACAATGTCAAGTCCTCAGTGCAAGGCAAGTAGTTTTTAATAGCGTGGTAATTTGCCTTAATTTGAGAAAGGTGCAGATGTTAAGAATATTTATAAATTTTTCAGAGTTTTCATTCGCCAATACAGGACAGTGCAATTCTGGCCTTACAACGCTCCTCAAGTTTTTCCAGCTCAAACAATTCTAACAACTCAAAAGGGATGAGGGAATCTGGTATCATTGAAAAACTTTTGGTAAATAGTCTTAATGCAAATGAGATCTAGGTTACGCTATAATTTCAGGTATGTTTTAAGTTTTTCGTCTATGTATTTTTGTATTTCTAGCATTCCTATGGGTTTATAGAGTGTAGTGACCGCCAGGCTAGGTTGTTTTTTCACTTTAGCCAGTTCACAGACAATATAGACCATTTAAACATTGGAGGTAAATTATAAGTTTATTATTTAATATATTTCCGTGCAAAACTGCTTTAACCGTACTCATTTATCACCTCTAGATTCAGTTGAATTTGAAATGACGTTTGATCGTAAAACTGGAAAACCAATTGCCAGCTCTGTATCTAAAATAGCTACAACAGCCGTTTCTTGCGTAGCGTTGAGCGAAGAAAGAGTTTCTGGGACAGTAACTACGGAGATTAAAAACGAGGAAGAGGTAGTCCCTATAGTTCTAGGAATATAATTACTAAAGGGTTATTGTGAATTGTCGGTTTCTTGTAACACTGCTGTCATTTCCTTCTCGTTTTAAGATTGACTGCATAAACTATGCGTCGGCTCAAGGCCGGATTTCGTACGAAAATCGAGGAGAATGCTTCTTTTTGCCGTATACCATCGAAGACATTGAAAGTGGAAAACGATTAAAGGCAGGGGACAAGGTTACTTTTCAAATTTCAACCGATAAACGGTAGGATATGTTTGTAAATGTTATCTTGCCATGTAATATTTAAAGTTTCTTAGGTTTTCCAAGGTTATCGCCAAGCCGTAGTTCCTCTACAGCACGAGTCTTTCCACCATCCTTACGAAATTTTTGGTTTGCCGAATACCTCGATTTGCATATTCATTGTAATTGTTGCATTGTTCTCTTTGAAATCTGTTCGGTAGTCATTAATATGTTGATATGGAACTTGAAGTCAAGTTCAAGGGCATCGTTTTGGCAATCCTCAAATTTTTAACAAACGTTCTACGCCCTGGCCATAATTTAGAACTGTATTTTTGTTATTTTTAGAACTGGTGTACTTCATGCCAGAAACATTCAGTCTGAAAAAGCGAATTCAACTGAGCGTCTGCAGGGTGTTATTTGCTCGCTTAAGGAAACATTTGGGTTTATTGAGCGAGCTGATATCGTCAAGGAGGTATTAACTTTGATGTTATTTAGACTTGACTAGAGGTCATCTTTATTAACATTTTGCGATTTTGCATTTTGAGAATAAACATTTAATTTGATATTTTATTTTCGATCAGATTTTCTTCCATGCTAGCGAAGCAAAAGATTTTCAGGAGTTGGATGCTGGTGATGACGTGGAGTTCACTATTCAAACCAGAAATGTAAGTCTCAATTTCTTTCAGAGTTGTAGAGACAGCTAACGCAGTAATTAAACTAAGAAACTTTTTCTTAGGGAAAAGAAGTTGCCGTAAACGTTGCACGTCTGCCGGAAGGTACAGTCGTGTTTGAGGATATAGGGGAAGCAAAGGCAAAGGGCCAGATAATCAAGCCCCTCGAGCGCCACAGGCATCTTAGCGATCCGTTACCAGGAAGAATTAGATCCAAAACCGATGCATCAACGTAAGCAAATTAGATTTTCTCATGAATAACTAAAACAGTCGAGGAAATCATCACCTTAAGTACTTAATATCAATTTCGCATTTTTTTAAATAAGAATTTCATTTTATTTAAAGAGATTTGATGGAAATCCAATATGGTAATAAAGATCAAATTGGAGAATTTACGTTAATGCCTAATGACTGGGTCCAATTCAACGTTGCCACGGATCGTCGTGATCGTTTGCAACGTGCTACCAACATCGAACTTCTGGAGGAAAGTTTTTTAATATCAGGGGAAGTGAGAGAGCGGGTAAGTTTCTGCAATTGCAATATTTTATGACAACCCCTTTTTATTATGTGAAAATGTCCTTAAAATTCGACGGTTTATTTAGGGCACTGTGGTGGCAGTTAAGGAAGGGTTTGGTTTCATCAAGTGCCAGGACCGGGAAGCGCGCATGTTCTTTCACTTCAGCGAACTTCTCGATCAGACACGCGAAGTCCAGTTTCATGACGAGGTGGAATTTACAGTAATACAGGTAGGATAATCCATAGATTCCAGCAAATTCTTTTTAAGCAACAAATTGGAAACACCGCTGGCTTTTTCCCTCACTTAGGATCCTGCAACGCCGGGTCGCCAGAATGCAATACGTATATGCTACTTGCCATCGGGAACTGTTAAATTTGAAACTGTCAGCAGTGAAGTTTTGACTGGTAATTAGTGTTATTTATCCTCTGCCTTGGTTTTATGCAATGCATACCTTTTTTCATTTATCGGTTTATTCATATTGCATCGTATGTCCACGTTTGGTTTGTAGGTACCGTAGAAAAGGAACCAGAAAGTCAGTTCAGTCGTAGTCCATCCAAAGCCAAAGATGAAAATGGCAAGGCAAAAGCTGCCGAAGCTGGAATCATAGTTTATAACGAGGACGGAAACTCGGTGCCAATAATGTTTTATAAAACTGATTGTGATCCAAGAAATTCCCCTATAGCTGGTGACAAAGTAAGCATGTGGTTCAGTGCATTTGAAACACTGATTATATCGAGCTGAAAAGTTCATTAAGGATGTTTTGCGCTTAATTAATGATGTATATTCTCACGATTTATTCGTTGACTCAGGTGCAGTTTAACGTCTGTGAAAGCAAATGCAATGGCAGCAAAGTAGCTTTAGATATTAAAGTCATTGGAAGAACTGCTAAAAATGGGTTCAAGTACACACACAAAGGATTTATTGCGGCCTTAAAGGATGGTTTTGGATTTATCGAAACTGCCGAACACGACCGGGAAGTGTTCTTTCACTTTAGGTAGGAGCGATGCTGTCCACGTTATCGAATTTATTTATATTGCCGCCATTTCAACCTTTGTGTCAATTCCGAAATGTGTAGCGTGTATGCTGGAGATGCTGTCCATCTAGATCTGGGCTGCGAAGTCGAATACGGCGTGTCTCACAAAAATTCCAAAGTCAGTGCCGAATGCGTACGCAAACTGCCCAGCGGAACAATCTTGGGCGAAGAACTCAAAAGTGATGAAGTTTTGGAAGGGATTGTTACACGGCCTGTGCGCTGTTGCAATCCAGATCAGGAAGATTATCCCGGACTCATTCGGGTCGGAAGCGAAGGTGCGTAACTCGCGCAATCTTGCAACATTTTAGTACGAGATACTGTTGTATTTCGTGATTTATTTCCCCATATTCGTGATCTCTGTGTATCATATGTTTATAGGTCTAAGCTTTTGTCATACAATCAAAAATGTCAAACAATTAGAAGTCAGAAATGACGACTGGTTCTAAAATCTCGGTAAATTTCTTATCATTAATCCGTTTTATGAAAACGTTTAGGTAGCGATGATGTGGAAATCTACCCTTTTGGCATAACAAGTCTTGTAGACAAGCGCGAATTTCTTCAAAAGGGAGATCCCGTGCAGTTTCAAATCAGCGTTATGAAATCAACTGGGACCGAGCGAGCCAGCAACTTAAAAGCTTTGCGCAAAAAACTTCAAGCAACGGTTGAAGCGATAAAAGGCCAGGTAAGCTATCCAAATACTTCCGTTTTAGTTTTGATGTTTTTTGCATTTATTAACTGCGTTAACTAAATGGTCTTTCATTAGTTCGGTTTCCTATCTCACGAAGTGGACGATGGGAAAAAATTATTCTTCCACATGTCCGAAGTTAAGGAAGGCGTCACGTTGCAACAAGGGGACAGGGTGGAGTTTGTAATTATGCACAATCAACGAAACGGACGCTATTCGGCCTGCAACGTTATCAAGATAAAGTAATTGTTTCATATACTCGCAACGACTGCTTCGAGACTTTGTTTTAGTTCGTTGATATTGATATTATTACTTTTATTTTTAATTTTAACAGCAGTTCGGATCCGCGACCCGAGCACATGGTCAGCCGATTTCGCACCATGTCCATTGCCGATGATGGAGGCCCCCGCCTTATAGTCATTCGCCAACCGCGAGGTCCAGATAGCTCAAATGGATTCAAGCAACCCAGGGAACTCAGAGATTCTATTCCTATTACTGTAGCCTGAAACGTATTATTCAATGAAGACTATTTGGTAAAAAACATTTGCAAATCATTGATAACAATCTAAATATGACAATGCAAGCAATCTTTTTACTTAACCGACTGGTATCATTACTTTTTACGTAATGCTCTTTTTTCTGAATTTTTTTTTTATTATTTGCTTTGAAATCACTTGGAAGAAAGCAGCGCATCTGTAAATTTGGTTAGCCGTCCTCGGTATTGCGTGAATCTTACATGCGCAGCACCGTGTCACAAAAGCATTTGGCATCATAAAATTCAGTGTCGTCGTACTTTTTATGACACGTGCTAAGAAGTAACCATTCAATGCTATCATTTTTTGTTTTGTTTTGCTGGCTAAACGGATATTGTTTAAAATTCCTATGGAATATCTAGATAGGGCTTTGTTTTGGTCAGTGTCACTCAAGTTGCCCTTGGGGATTTTTTTTGGATGTGACTCGAAATTTTCTTCTTTAAGAAAATAATGCTTATGCGCTGGTCAGCATATGGCGTTGATTAATGGGTTCATCACACAATGAGCATTAAAGTGTTGGATTTGCATGGTGATGTTTTTTGACATAGCTTAGATATTGTTTGTCAAAACAAACGAATAAACGATAAGTAATTTTTACATGCAACGCAGAGGTTTTGATATTTATTATTATATCACTGCTATAATAAAAAAAACATCGACTTGCCAACTTTTAAACACGAATTTCAAAGACCTGTCACTGGTATCGGTTATCAATGCATCAAATACATTTTATCAAAATTTTCTTTTTCTGGTTGACCTAATCCCCAGTACGTTACTAGAGCTGACTTGAAACTTATAGAAGCCCATTGTAGTTTAAATTTCAAGAAAAAGTTATTATGCAAAATCTAATTAACTGACTTTTTTGACATGACATGCATCATGAATAATGGCACCTGTTCGTGTACTTTCAAAAGTACAAATAGATCTGTATTTGCAATTGCAAATTTACCTAAGAAGTTCGTATATCAATTGTTAAGAAAATTATTTCATCGTTTTGGATAGCCTTTTATTATGACGAACTCATTACGAACATTCCAACATTTCTGAGTTTAGCCATTTTCTTACTATTTAATAATTTCAAGCTTGCTTCTTATCGCACGATTTTGTTTTAGTTGCTGTTTTAAACATCCGATTAACGCTGCAAATTTAACTTATATTCAAATTATTTAGTATTTATTACAGAATTTTCTGTTCATATTAATGAAATCTTAAGTTGAGGACGTTCGTCCCTATGAAAAAGTTGCACCTTTCAATATTGCTGTGAATTGTTGCTTTGACAGTAATTTTCATATATTCTGGATCATTTATTTTGGTGCTCAAATTCTATTTCTACACATTATCATGAATTTGGTCACAGTTTTTTTGCGAGTAGGTACAACGTTGATTTTGCAACTTTGGACGACAAGAATTATAAACAGAACCTTTGCATTTGTTTTCTTCTAAATGATTTCTTCTCGTTAACTAAAAATTCTGTCACAAACATTGTCAAAACTTGTAACATTTGGAATGACCACCAGGACTTTGTCAAAGTTATGTGAATATATATGACTTTCTTTGTATTTACCACAAGATCAGGAATGAATCCCGGGAATTTGTCAAAATTATGTGAATATACATGACTTTCTTTGTATTTCAATTGCTTAGCTCGGCTGTGCCCTCGACTAAATGAATCACAACATGAAGCAACAAAACAATTATACCAGTCTCGTTAATAATGTAACTATTGTCTTTTCAAGCATGGACCTGAAATGAACGAATTTCATTTGAGCATATTGTACTGTGTTTTATTGACTTTGGTCGGACATTTTTGCGGTCGATGAAGTGTTTGCCCCTGACGAAATTCCATCAAAAATTCTATTTTCAATTTTGCTAGTGAAGTGTTAAAACAAGACTTTAATATAGGTTTCCAGAAAAAAAATTTAGATGCAGGATTCCACCGGAGTTTATGCACATTTGCATAAATTTTATCCATTATATGGAAAATGGGGATTTACGTAAGGGATAGTCACATCATTAATTTTAGTGGATTTGCAGGGTATTCGGCAACCTTGAAAATCTGGAAATGACTTGAGGTTAAATTAGTGTTAAAGAATAGTTTATGCTTGAATTTCCTGCATCGGGGAAACTTCCTTTAAAAAAAAGCATTCAAATTCACTAGAAATTACTTTCAGAATTTTCGTAAAATTGTTGTGGCAATTGGTCCTTGAAATTTTAAAAGATGAGTCTTGAAATATACTGGTTAAAATATGCGAGGTTATGTACCAAGTGCGCACATTTCAACCGATTTTATGCAAATTCGTTTTGTAATCGGCTAAATTAATTGCGTCAACATTCCTATAGTTTCTAAAAACTCAAACAATTTTTGTTTTTATATTCGTGCTAAATATATTTTTGCGGTGTTTTCATAAATGTCCTTTCTAGAGAATGTTTGAAAAGCATTCTTTCCGAAGTACCAATTGTGAGCAACAGATGGCGACCCTATAGCCTATTAAGTTCTATTGCCTGTCTAGAAAGTCGGTCAACCGGCAGTGTTCAGTGGCTGTCAGAAGCCTTCCTGCTTTCGAGGGAAGAACAAGTGAGATTCCCTCGCTTGCAACCTTGACTCGGCCTTGCGTTCAAAACTTTGTTTTCATTTGCGTAATGTTTATAAACTGAATAATCGGGTCATTTCATGCATGAGCAAATTAGGGCGAAAAAAAAAGTGAAACGAAGCTCATTGCTCACGTTCAACTACTTCGGAAAATAATTGAGTTGGTATGAGAACAGAAATTTAAAGTTTCTTTCGTCAAGAAGTCATTTTGACTCTTCTTGGTTTGAGAGGCTCACTTATTCACCTGCCCCAGAGGTTCCCTACCCCCACACGAGGTAATAAATATAATTAGAGGTTGGGTTACCCCAGGGTTGTGTGTTCGACCCAGCGAATCACCTCTGTCCAGTCTTTAAAAGTCCAAACTTAACTGAAATGTGGGTAAAGGGGTTTAGCATTGAGAATAGTGATTTTCCTTATGCAAATTACGGCATTAACCGATACAAGTCCTGCATCACGGGACTTTAATTTAATATTCTATATATTGTCCTTCTTAGAAACACATTCTTGCTACATTGTTTCATTATTTCCCTGGCCTCTGCATGCAGTCAGCACAACTATTTCAGCCCATTAAAGTCACATGATGTCTTCCGTGACACAGCTACACAAGGTCCATTGAGAAGCTTAGGTAAGGGCATCTTTCTCAATAAACTTGCACATTTATTTGTATTCATCTATACAATTCTTGCATTTTGTTAATAATGTTCGACACAAAATACAGTATTTAATTGTGTAAAAGGGTTTGAAATAATTTTTAAAACAACGATCAGTCCTGATAATGAAATTAAGCCCAGGTGAGAGGCTGAGGCTTGTAGCTCCATTTTGGTGGATTTCAATGTGCGCATGCGCTAGAAACTTATTTAACGGAATTGTTGGGATTTAATTCTTCGCGAAAGACCACAGAAATCATTTTTTCCGGCTAGAGCTCCTTAGCCTTTCAAGTTAAATACTATAGGCTACAAAGGACATCGAAGTCTACTATACAGTATCCCTTCGGTTACTGTTAAATTGTTAATGGAACCATGCAGCCACTTAATAGGACCATATTTCATGCATAATTATAATTAGCCATGAGAATATACAGCTGCTTTACCATTTTTGAGGCGGGTCTTAACTCCAAAAATTGCACGCAGTTACATAACTAAAAAACATGTCTCTTCTACGAGCTTTTATATCTATGATTCGTCCTGTCACAATCTAAATTTGCGTGATCAATTGTGTTTGTTTATGGTTGTTGTATGTAACCACGCCCCCTCCATTCATCAAATGCCATATGTAATTTCATTTGGCATTAATGAAGCCATCTTCAGGTTTGTTCACTATGGTAATATTAAGCTGCTTATGAACAAACCGCAATGCCCGTTTAAGCCTTAAGGTCCTACAAAATACTCAATATTTAAATCTTGTTGAGACAATCAATGTGCGTGTACACGAAGCGTTACTGGAGTGCAATTGTTCAATTATTTTAGAAAACATGCTATGATATAAAGTAAAGTTTTAACACTACATCATTAGAGAGTTTGAGCCATCCAACGTTAACCAAACAGTAACGATAACGAGAAACGGCGTTGGCGGCCCGGAATATCAAGGACTACCCTATGCGAAGAATGGCATTCCGGGCCGTCAGTGCTATTTCTCGTTATCGTTATCGTTTCATTAACGTTGGCTGGCTCAAACTATCTATTGGCGTACTTAGTGCTAGCGATGCTATATTTTATTCAAATTGTAACACAATGCCATTGTAAATGTATTTTTTTTACATTTATCCATATAGGACAAAAGACCATCTGGTGATCCTTGGTATCCAGCTGAGTAGCCACGTTACTAAGACCTCTATTTTCAACTCCCCAGAACGGACTCAAGTCCCAGGATCAAGGGATGGATTTTTAGTCCATTGTTTAAAGAATTTAGGTCAGTAGTCTGTGTCGATTGATCTTGAAGAAAGTATCCATTTTCTATAGAGGTGTCTATTGAGGTCTGTAATGACCAGAAAATGGACTGTCTTGATAACAAAGCATCCAGGGTTAGTTTGTCAGTTTGCTGTGGAGTTTATTTCGGAACCAACAAACCTTTAGGAATCAGAACTCACTCCCCAGCTCCAATTTTCTCAAAACCTTCATAAAGTCCAGTCTGCGTCCTCTTCCTTTGTACTTTTTGTGTTTTCATTTTCAATCCAAATTAAAAATTCATTATCAGTATCCCAGTTTTTTATATTGCCTCAGGTGGCAAAGAAAGAGAGATACCGTCCCCTGACCATCTGCCTTCCTCAATCTTCACCCAAATTACGGTGCCCTAGTCGCAGTTTTTTATTGTTGCATGTTGCCATAACCAATGTGTCATGTCAACTATAAGAAGTTGTTTACCGTATACTATACGTATGAGTATTCACCAGGGAGCTGCCATTTGAGTTTTCATACATGTTGTCGGACTGAAGGGAATCTATAGTTATATGCATTAAAAATTAATTTCTAGCCACTGATATAAGTTTTACGATCCCCTCCTATAGAAATAGGTTACATGTGGCGGTTTCGGCAATCTTTGTTAACCATAATTAAGTGCTAATGTTGCATTACGATGTTAATGAGCATGTTATTCTTACCTGATTGTTTATTCCAACTAGGCCCATTGTCTTCACTTTGTGATTTCAATTAATGTATTATTAATTAATGCAATTTCTAGAGCATCTGATGACGATCTAAGAACTAACCCGAAAAGTCGTACAAACGTCGAGTTAAATCTAACGGATAGATTCACCTAAGAAATTCACCCGCATCATGGTAAGAATTCACATTTTGTCAACTTTTAACATGAACTGTTAGCCAATTATATCGGTAGGATTTTTTGCAAGATATAGCGGTAGCATTTCTAAAGTGTTTCCCCAAAAAAAATGCATTTCTAAAATTGTTGCATAAAGGAATTATACAACAATTTCAAATTTTTAGAAGTTAGATGATTATTTTTAAAAAAGCGAATTCTCACTATAAGGTACTAGAGCATTTTAAAGATTTTAGGTGAATTTTCGAGTAGTGTATTTCTAGTAAAACGTGTGGTTGACTGGCACATTTTTGTGGGCAGTAACGAAACGTTGTTGAGTTTTTGATTGCATGGCAACTGTACGTTCTCAGCCCTAACCTCGGGGTTTCAGGGAAAATAATGGGAATGGCAAATTTACGCCTTGGGACTGACAGGAGCCACGGAGGAGTTGACCCAAGGCTTTCAATCTCGCAGAAACACTATCCTGTAATTCGGTCTTCCATAAAAACTAGTGAAACATGGGACACTTGGCAAACCAAGGAAAACATATTTCAGGTACTGCTCTACGAATAAAAAAGAGCATAGAAAGAGCATTATATAATACCGTGTTTGTATACTGTATTCCCCCTCACTCCATAAATTAATTCACAAATGGTTGGTTACCGAATAGTTTGTATACATTCCTAGATTTTATTGTAAAAGTTGCTTAAAAATAAGATAGTTCCGCGTTGATATGAAATTTGTATATCACTGTAGCATCACCTGCATTAATATGCAGGTCCGTTTGTTTAGAAGGGGAAGGGAATGGTGATAATGAAGCTTTTTCACGGATGTCTTTCAAGCATGACTCCCTGTTTTGTTAATTTGAATTTAAGGATGCAGATGGGTATGGAAGCGTGATGTCACAGTAGTCTGTCTGTATAAACGGGTTGGGATAGCATTTCCTGTTGGTCCACATTGGATGTTTCTGTTTAAACCTTGAGTTTCTCATTTAATACCGTGAACACACGAGGGTAAACGTGTTCATGTCTGCAAACATCCTATCGCCATTTTTTGTGTGCTCTACAATTACAAAATGGCGGCGGATTCTTTCTGCAACTTTGGGCTTTAACACATCGGCATTTTAGGCGATTTTATGGCACTCGGTAATTACTATTTTTTTTAAGTGTCAGAGTGGGAAGTTTGTTCGGAATCACCCCAACCCACTGTAACGACGCATTCAGTTTGTTGCCCTTTGTTGCTGTAGCGAGTTGGTTAGAATTCAACTGGCAGGCTCGTAAATTCCTATCATAATAATCATAAAAGTGCCCCAAATTCGAACCTCAACCAGGATTCTTAGAGACTTGGTGGTAAGGCGGCCCCTTTCAGACACTAATCAAATAGTTACATGATGGAGTCGTGCGTATATGACGTCATCATCCGCCCCCGCATTTATATGGCGTCATCAATTCAGAGTAGTTTACTGTGTAAAATTCACCACATTCTAAAAAGTTTGACTTTATTGACAGCCCAAGCCACATACAAGATTTTGGAGCCAATTCCAATACGACCTTTGATGTTTACCGACACACCTGAAAAACTTTGGTGCGGTTTACGTAATATAGTTAAGTTTTTAGTACATGCGTGCATATGACTACTGTTCGGCCTTCTTTGAGAACCAAATAACACCACTTTTATAAGTTGGTAAATTTATAGTTTGGAGAGCTATAAAATTCGCCTTTATTAACCTGGAGATATTCACTAATTTCTCTAATATAAGGCTACAAATGAAAGTCATCCAAAATATGAAATATTCATGAAATTCATT
>JAUJYV010002420.1:0-12684 GCA_033995625.1 Ophyiulus pilosus
ATGCAATGCTTTTCCGTGGTTAACTCAAGGTTAACCTTAGGTTTAGCTTAACCTTTGTTGGTGCAACCGGCCCTTAAACAGCAATTTTATGCTGGAATTTCCCTTAGATATCAGGAAATTTTCGTTAAACATAAAAATCTGGGACAATGTCGTGGAATTGGACGTGTGCTTGAAAATTTGTGATTTATTAGATGGGTCTCTGTGTGTTCCGACACATTTTATGGACACCCTACTTTTCAAGAAAAAAAAATGAGGACGTCTATGAGGAGGGGTTCTGAGCTGCTAAAATGGACACCGTGTGGACGGACAGTGGGTCAATTTTTGAAGGAATTTCGAGGACATCCTTTTTGAATGGCCCCTTATCCTTACTGTTAACTACTCATTAGCTACAAATGCAAATGTACCCAACTTTCAGTAATTTCACACAACATTTATAATGTTTACATCCTGTATAAATATTAGAGCCTGTTGACGATAAACAGACAGAGGCCTTTCCCTGAACTCTTCCACGGGGTTAAGAATGCAATATCGGAGTGTTGCTCTCGTTCTCTTTAATTGCCCACATTCTCCTTAGGCAATAAAAGACAGCAGTTTTGTAGCAAAGGTGTTTACGTTTTTCTTTATTTCATAATGGGTAATTTCGTCCCTACTGCCGCATAAATTACCAGAGAGGTAGCTTTATGCTTAACCTAAGAGTGTGCGTTGGAAGTGAAATGCAAGCATCCAAATAATGATGTTCACAACAGAATTCATCGGGATGTACGCATGTACAGTCTGTTTGAAGAAAACCCACGCAAAAAAAAACCGCATCAACAAGCATCTGGCAAAATGAAAGGCTAATTCGTGAGAGACCTATTGATTGTACTTGCAACCAAAACATGTCGTTGCGCCTTTTCATCCAGTCAACCGACATCAATTGGACCTAATTCGTTTCAATTCACGAACAGGAAAAAAAAACCGGCCAAAACTTTCTGTTCAAAAGGGTTTTTGTCGCTTGACGAAGGGGAAAACAATTCCATTATTACACGGTGACAGAACTAATTACTGTTAGGTTTTCGATAAAAGAAAATTCCAGAGTTGAACCCTTTTCGAAAGTTGCGACATTAGCCATGTGCGCATTTCTGGAAACTATACAGTTGTGGATATGTTGGAGTGGACGACCAACAAAGAACGTCATTCAATTAACACAGACAAAAATGCATTATGTCCGGTGTTGTTGTCATTTTATCAATTCTGGTGTAGTTTCTTTATATTTGAACGAAGGAGTTTTAATGAAAAATATCTTTTAGTTATAACTTACACATAAAAAAAGTGGAAATGTCGTATTGAAAGTTGAGAACCTATACGAAAATTATCAACACAATTTTAAGAGCATTTCGTTGGGATTCCTAACAAATTTCATTAAAAATTTTAAAATATGCAGCCAACATTTCATTCTAATAATAAGCACATTTTTAGCACACGATTTTTAATGTTTTTCAAATTCTGCAGAAATGCCTGCAAGAAAATTTCAAAGAAAGTTCAGTAAAACAATAGCTTCAGTTTGAATCTTTGTGACCAAACTGACCAACTTTTTCTTAGATGATTCCTGACTTAGGAAACGTGAAACGTTTTTACATTTGTCAAATTGGACAAAACTACATTCCCTGAAATATCTTAGTATACAATCCAGTAACTGTGGTCTAACGATTTTCCGACTTGGTTGAAACGATCAGTACTAAACGTAAACGGCCATAATCAGCCTGTTTATAGTCAATTTAGTGTTAATTGATCGGCAATATAATACATATAAAGCCGGTTTTCCAAGATGACAACTCCCATAGGTGTCCCGTGGCGGCACTTCAAACTGCTTTGATTGTCTGGTTCCCAAAAACGAAGCCGTAATCGAATTGAAATGCATTAAATGGCATCAAGCATTGCATGTTGAATAGGTCGTTGACTATATGCACATTACAGTATGGCATCATAACCGGAACATGCAAATTTCGGAAATGTTCCCTTGGCAGTCACATCGTCATGCCACATTTTCGAAGAATTGCATTACAACCAATCTAATATATGGATGTCCAGACAGTTTTACGAATGTATACAATATGGACTCGCATGCCGTAAACACCCGAATAACCCAGACAGATTAAACTGGGTTAATCGTTGGGCGTGGGTAATTCAAGAGAGTAGAACCTGTCTAAATGCATATTGAGAGATATAATTGTGTAAGTCTACATTGGGGAAAAAATGGCGTGTAAAGGTCCAAGTGCTTCACTCAAGCAACTCTTACCGTGGCTTGAGGAAAATCACAGGATCATGGTGAGTCGAGCCATAATCTCTAGAAAACTAAAGAAGTCAACAGAGCATCTAGCCAAATCTGGCAAAACAAACCTCAAGAGAGGTAACCTCATCTTAGAGAGCAATTTTTGTGCAGTTCCATTGTTGATATTCTATTAAAAATCATTGGGGTCAATACAAATTATTCATTATTACTTTAGGGATGTTTATTCATTTACACACGGGTCCCAAGTCAGGACCGGCACATTTTATGCATTAAGAGAGGTTATTCATTTACATAGGACGCATTTAGACAGGTTCTACTGTACTTCGAAGAAAAGTAACTTTTCGGTATATTTCATGAAATGTAGCAACAGTTGTTTTTTTTTTTGTTAAAAAAGGTATAAATTCAACGGACCAACTGGTGTCATAACCAAACCCAATACCAAAATATCGGAAAATCATGAAATGATTCCACACGAAATATATCAGAAAATTCCTGAATAAAATGCATGTAAAGTAGTCGTGTAACCAAACTGATAAAGGTGAAAAACGTTCATGACGCCAAGACGTCGTTTTTGAATAATTTCATAGCAATGTTTGTGAATCGTGAATTGATTGCATTATTAGACAGTTTGAGCATGCCAATGTCTTTATACTTACCTTAACTTAAATGGCGGGAAGGGAGAAGCCACTCATTGAACTACCCAACTAACTGAACGTAATGGGTGCTTCCCTCCGCTAACGTTAAGGTAAGTATAAAGACGTTGGCATGCTCAAACGGTCTAACATACAATCGAAATATGAATTTAACTCATTTTAAAAATTCATCTTTGTCTGTCTTGTGCGCATGCCCAAAATTAAAAAGTTGTTTAATTACTATTCATGCAGTTTACTAGTGGAATTAATCATGATTACAGCTGTGCACAAAGTAACAGTTAGGGGTCGACAAAAAGGACTATTGTGACATTTCACGTGGCACACCGGCCCCAATGAAAATTCAATTGACACGTTTATGATGTTTGCATCACCATTTCAATAAATCCATTCAAGCATTTTCATGTAATATGAACTTTTCCTCCTTTCGAACCGTACTCACAAACTGTTAACTTTCATAAACGTTTTAAAAAAACTGGTTATGTACAGTATAAATGGCTTTTATATGGAATTGTTCAATATGCTAGCGTGAAGGCATTATGAAAGCCATCTGTCGACCATTCTAAATGAATGCATTTGATGCAGCGCGCTCTTTTTCTCTAAATATTACGAAAAAGTTATGGTTTTACAACAATCATTCTACTGTATCATAAAACAAGAGTACTCAATTTTCCTTGCAAAGAAAATAAACCCGCACTCTCAGAGGTTACAACATACATATTGTAAATTCACATATATATTTTGATTGTATTCCACTGCGTCAAATTGTTCTTGGAAAAAGCCTTTTCTTTGAACACCTGACACATTCCTTTATCAGTTGAAACATTTATGAGAACAATAAACGTAAACCCACAACTCTACTTATACACAATTGCAAATTGTGTGAGACATTCCCTATATACTGCCCCATAACTTAATAACTGCATGGTTGAGGTGAACATACATGTAATAACGGATTGCATAACTTTTTCTTGGCTGAAATACGATATATCATATAATTCAAAACGATAAAGGAAATCCGAAATGAAAATGCATATAAAAAAAAAGGCTACGCACATCTCAAAATAACAGAATTTGATGAAGTTCCGACATTGCATACACGTATAATGAACTATACACAGTCAATTACATGTATGGTGAATTATACTTTTCAAATTTGTTGACAAATTTTCATTTTTATATTTCGTAAACCCACGTATGTGTCGAGATCGTTTAGGTATTCTGTGGTTGCCAAAATCCAAGTTGATAATTAATGATAAACGAAGCTGGCACACTGCATGCAGTAAACCATATTCTTTCAAAAATATATATTCATCCAAGTATCAAAATATAGAAAATGTGCCAACGAGCACAATTTGCATGCGTTGCACTGAAACAAATTACAAAAGATTGTAAAAATTATACACATGGGTACACGCACAACTGTCAAAGGCCCAGAGTATAGTTGAGGTCGACATTTTAAATGACAAGTACGCATCCAAGATAAATGGATAACGCTGAGCAGAATTAAGAGGATCTTAATGCCGCTTATTGTATTCTACAAATTGCAAATCCGAATCATTTTCAGAGCAGATATACGCTACAGGCTTAACCAGAAGATCAATAAAAAGAAGATCCAGGGTGTTTTTAGAAACACTGTGCCATGTGAGTGTTGCCACCATGCACTGAACCAAGTCGGAAAAATACGAAATACGTATGTATACCAGATCAAAGGTCAAAAAAGGGGATAGATGGTGTCTAGAAACTTCTATTAAAGATCAAGCCTTGAGTAAAAAGCAAATCGAAAATAATGTAACGTACATGTTAACCAAAATGAACATTCTTTTTGGCAATATGGCTAAATAAAATTTCATCGTTTTAGTGGGATATGAAATAAATTTTAAAATAAACTAAAGCAGTTAAAAGAACCGATATTAAATGCTGGAAATAGCGGTTTGATCCCTACAATGAACTTTTGCGCTTAACGACCATGTTAGTAGAGAGTTTGAGGCATCCAACGTTAACGAAATGATAACGGTAAGATTAACAAGAAACAGCGCTGGCGGACTGGAATGTCAAGGACTACCCTATGCGAAGCATGGCATTCCAATGACATTCCGGACTTCCGATTATTTGATTGGATAAGCTGACAAATCAGCATTGATTAGTATTGTATGTTTTGATATTTTGATGACGTACTTCTAATTCAAAAATGATTAACCCGCTTTAAACCGTCAGATAACCTCATGGCAAACTGTTGTTTATTACTTTGTTTATTTGTACTTGTTTGATGATCTCCATGACCTGTTGCGATCATGTACATGTCTGGGAGAGAATACAAGGAAATAGGAGAAATTAAAAGATAAGAATAAATACGATCGAATCGAATTTTATAGGAAATATAGCTGTAATTGTCTGAAAACACAACTGTCTAACTTCTCTGTGGATTTACTGATGTCAAGGTTTAGCTATAGAACATTTTGAAAGATTTAATTTAATGAGCAATTCAAAATTGGTGCTTTAAGGCCTGCTGCCCACTTGGCGTTCTTAGCTCAAAGTGAGCTGGCGCACATCGGACAAAATTTGGTGTCACCGCCCAACTAGTGCACCTTACAAATGGACAAATGATCGGCGCTCCTGCTAAAAGGCGTGACACGCGTCAATAGCAGACGAAGAACAAAAGCCGCCATTTTGTATGCTTCAAAGTGAGTTGTGAATATGGCATGTCCAAGAAACTTGCAGACGATATGTGAGCTCAGCTCACAGGCGAGCACAAACCAGTGCGCATGCGCGAGCTCAAAAATCGTGCGCTTGCAGCCGATTTTTACCTTAAAACGTCATGTGGACAGCAGGCCTTAAATGTACAACGTTTGTGAGGAAGTCGAACATTTTAAGCCCATGTTACATCGGACTCATTCTAATGGTCATTTTTTCCACATTGGAAATCACTTTCCAAGAATGCCCCCTGCAAAGCTGTCGGTTATTAAATTTAATGATGATGGGCATGGTCGTTCATTGCGTCAAAATTAATCTTCCTTAAACTGGACATGGACTTGCTGACTGTAGAGCAATGATCGTCAAATATTTAACTCGGGTGGAGCCAAACACTTTAAATACAGTGGTACCTCGGTTTACGAACGTCTCTGTCTACGAACACCATATTTTGCTTCGCTTCACGAACCCCAACAACAAGTGAAATTAGATTAATGAATCCTATAGATAGTGAAATCTAGATTAACCTCTTTCCATTAAACTACTAGCAACACGATACTTGGTAGGTTTCACCACGACCAATTACTTAATCGACTGATACACATTTTTACCAATTTATAAGACTGCAATGATTTTTAAAAAACTTAACAAAAATACCTTTTAAAATCATTGTCATGAGAGATGTCATATCACATTTGACTGTCTGGTTTAGCCCCATGCCGATTTTTGGCGGGTTTATTCATGGCCAATTACTTAATCGACCGTTCCATTTTCATTAATTTATCAGACTATAATGATTTTTTTTTAAAATGGATAAAAATTCCTTTGAAATAACTGTCACGATCAAGCGCTGCCAAATCGGGTGACATCTGTCCAATTGCCATTAAACTAGGAGCACGATTGTTGGTGGGTTTCACCACGAAAAATTACTTAATTGACCGTAAAATTTTACTCAATTTACATATAAGACTATAATGACCTTTAAAAATACGGAACGAAAAATCCTTTAAAATCACTGTCACGAGGTGTCATATCGGGTGACATTGGACCCTCTCGAGTATACCCTTGCTATTAAACGGGAAACATGATTGTTTGCGGCCAATTACTTAACCAAATAATACATTTTTATCAAAATAGAGTTTGAGCCATCCAACGTTAACGAAACGATAACGGTAACATTAACGAGAAACAGCGCTGGCGGGCCGGAATGTCAAGGACTACCCAATGCGAAGCATGGCATTCCATTGACATTCCGGGCTTCCCGCGCTGTTTCTCGTTAACGTTATCGTTTCGTTAACGTTGGATGGCTCAAACTCTGTATTGACTACATAGAATATTAGACAGTTTTAGCATGCCAACGTCTTTATACTTATCTTAACTTTAATTGGCGGGAAGTGAGGAGCCACGCATTGAACCACCCAATGAACTGAGTAAACGTAATGGGTGCGCATGCGTGGTTCTTCCCTTCCCGCCATTAAGGTTAAGGCAAGTATAAAAACGTTGGTATGCTCAAACTGTCTATTAGCGAGTTTGAACCAGCCAACGTTGACGAAACGATAACGAGGAACAGTTCTGGCGGCCCGGAATGGCATTGGAATGCTATGCTTCGCATAGGGTAGTCCTTGACATTCCGGTCCGCCAGCGCTGTTTCTCGTTAATGTTACCGTTAACGTTTCGTTAACGTTGGCTGGCTCAAACTCTCTAATCTTTTAAAAACTGAACGAAAATTTCCTTAAAAATCATTGTTACGAGTGATGTCATATCAATTAAGTGTCATTAGACCAAGCCTCTGGATTATCCCCTTGCCATCAAAATAGGAACAAGATTTTTAGTGGGTTTTAGAAGACTACGTATTTTAAAACTATGAACGAAAATTCCATTAAAATCACTGTCACGATGAATATCATATCGGGTGTCAACAGTTTGCACATCAGTGACTGTACAAAACAAACCTCAACACGTTTCCCAAAACCATATCGAACATAATATAACCTACCTTTCTTTTTCTTAAAACTCCGTCGAAGAAATTTCGCCATACCCGACGCCGTTTTACGTCGAGGGTGAGACTAGGGTTTACTTTCCGGAAAAAGCCGCCCAATCAGCAGATGGGTGGCAATCGGTGGGCGGTTGACGTGGGGAGGATGGGTCAAGTGCTTTAGGCACGAGGCAACAACACGCGATCCACGTGTGAGGCGTTCATCATGGGATTGACCTCAAGGACTAAAATGAATCACGACGAAAACAACACGACTTTCCAAGAACCCAGAACGTCGATTCAGGTGAATCGGCCGCTGAATGGCAACGCGATCGCGACTGCACGGCGAAGGAGCATTGACATCGCACGATTTAAGCTATTGGAAGTTCATCCGACGATCTGGTGGTGGGATATCGACAAGGAAAACAAGGTTCCCACAAAAAGGGCTGTAGAGAAGAGAATCAGGAGCGTAGCAACGCGATCCGAATCGAGGCAATTACGACGGCAGGCCATGCGAGAAATGGTGGTGGCAACACGATCATGGAAAAATCGCGAATGAACCCGAGGCAAAGGTGTTGCGCGCGATTCAACTTTACTCAATGGAATCAACCAGCGGTTGTACACGGTGCTACGAAAATGGCGCTCCATCTTGGCTCTCTGTGCCAACAGAGGGAGCGCTGGGACCTAGTAGACCAGTGTTTTCAACCGATGTGTTGCCAAGGGTCCCCAAGTGTGTGGCTGGAGCTTGGAGGAGGGCGAAACATTTTTTTAGCGTTTTAATGGAAAAACTATACAAGACAGTCCCTGGTTGGGGCATCGAGAGCCGGGGCTACGCCATATAGCCCTCCTGGGCCACCAGAAATCTCAAGCCTGGGGTACCAATGGGGGGAAAGGGGGCTAAAACGCCATATAGTCCTCCCCGGGCCGATAGAAATTTCCGGACTGGGGTACTAATGGGGGAAGGGGGACTAAAACGCCATATAGTCCACCCCGGGCCCAATGAAAGTCGGACCTGGGGTATCAATGGAGGTAAAGGGGGACTATAAAACGCCATATAGTCCTCCTCAGGCCCAGAAATGTCGAGCCTGGTATACGAAATGATCTAAAAGCCATATAGTCCACCCCGGTTCCATAGAAATGCCGGGCCCGGGGTACCAATGGGGACTAAAACGCCATACAGTCCTCCCCGGGCCCAATGAAAGTCGGACCTGGGGTATCAATGGAGGTAAAGGGGGACTATAAAACGCCATATAGTCCTCCTCAGGCCCAGAAATGTCGAGCCTGGTATACGAAATGATCTAAAAGCCATATAGTCCTCCCCGGGTCCATAGAAATCTAGGGCCCGGGTTACCAATGGGGAGAAAGGGGTACTAAAACGCCATATAGCACTCCAGAGGCCCTATCTCGGGACCGGGATATTTACCCCTCTCAACCATGGGAGTAAGTTCATAAAACGGTAGTTCTACGTAAGTACGTTAACAACTGTGGCTCATCCCTATCGTTTTTTTTATTTTTTATGTAAAAAATATATCTATACAAAAAACTTTGTTCCCCATCTCGCTTACAAAAGTATATAAATAATTTTCAATATTCTGTATATGAATATTGTGAATTTGCTGGTAGAATTTTAAAATACTGTACCATTAATTTTCCAATGTCACAAAAACTGCACTCTTTCGGGAAGTAAAAGTCCAGTAATGGTGCAAACTAGTTTTACAGAATAAACATTGCACTTTTACAAATAAAATATTAAGGTTTTTATCTCCTTCAGCCCTATAAAAAGTGCATTACTTTTACTGTATACTGTTTAAAACTACGCTTTTATGACAGAATAATAGAGAGTTTGAGCCAGCCAACGTTAACGATAAATAGCGCGGGAAGCCCGGAATGACACTGCAATGCCATGCTTCGCATAGGGTAGTCCTTGACATTCCGGTCCGCAAGCGATGTATCTCGTTATCGTTACCGTTGTCGTATTGTTAACGTTGGATGGCTCAAACTCTCTATTTTCTGCTGTGTTGTGACGTATGGACCTTATGTATGCCATTTTTACAATGACCACGCCATCTTGTAAAACTGGCAGAATTATGTGACTTTGAAATATCGATCTTTTCTATATATTGTGTAATGGACAATGCGCCATGTTTACCTTGAATCGTTTTAAATCATGTTTCCTTGTGGACAAATTTCATTAAAACGAAAATAACATTAGTGGAATACAGCATTAGATTTTATTTCATAATAACATTAATTTATAAATATTGAGCGTGGTGAGCGCAAGGGATGGTCACGCAATATTAAAAACAGTAAAATCAGTACATGTCTTTAGCTAAAAATAATTCAGGTATGTAAAATATATAATTGGAGATCAGATTATGACAACATGTTTACACATGTAATGCCTAATACACACTTGAAACCGAAACACGAAATAGAAATATGGTTTGCCAAACAAGTTTGCGATATGTGGATGTTCACCAAGTTTTCTGCAATCAAGTTTCAGCATTGTCCATTCATGAACAGCAAACATTTCCTCCGTTTCGAAATGTTTTTTTGATGTGGACAACTACATTTGAAGAAAACCCGTTTCTAGAAATATGTTCACGAAACCACGTTTCGATAAATTGGTTTGCAAACTTTATTTCAGTTTCGTGTTTCGTATTTCATGTTTCAATCGTGTACTAAGCATAACACATTCATACTTCGATAGAACATATTTGTGTATATGATTATATAGTACATGTTTGTGTGACTTGTGTCATATTCAGGTTAATCGTCTTATATTTAGTGGGTTATTTAACAACAAATTCTAGCATTTTATCTCTCTGAATTACCTAATTATAACAAAACGCATTAAAGGTATTGGCATTATCTACAAACAAAAACACTTAAAGCGTCTTATAGTAAGACATGGCGTTGGTTTACAAGTGTCTACTGTACTTAAGTTAAAAAATTCCAGATATTTACTTTAGCTTTCCTCCAAATGTTCATTTTGCGGTTTGCTTGTTTTTTAAAAAGTAAACGTCAAATAAAACAACGTGCGATTTCCCCGCACATTTTTTTAACAATCCATTTTGATTACTTCCACAAACTTTTTTAAAAAAATGGGTTAATGGAGAATTTCTGGAACACGAAAACGGCAGTAGTGATTAATAACACCATTCTCATATAGGTGCTTATTTGTGGGAAAAGCAATCAAGAACATGTATATATTTGAAAGTCTTCTCATAGTAAGACTTTATCGATTATAATAAAAATACATATGCACCATTGTAAGATGAAAGATGATAGCAATTTTTGCAAAACTGCATGCAAGTACATGTGGATTTTTTGAACATTCAATTTCATGTTAGGAAACCCTATTGATGCTATTTCATTGTGAACTTTGCTACTATTTATAGTCGTATTCTTGCTTTCTCTGCACATAATCTCATATTTGGTCAGAAATTATATAAAGTTACGGATCAATAGAGAGATTGAGCCAGTCAACGCCTTAACGTTGAAGAGCCACGCATGCGCACTCATGACATTCAGTTAGTTCATTGGGAAGTTCAGTCCGTGGCTCCTCCTTTTCCGGCTGTAACGTTAAGGTTAACGTTACGGCGTTGGCTGGCTAAATATCTCTATTAAACAAGCTTGAAATTCGTAATTCTCAAGCAGTGTAGTTAATGATTATGAGTAGATACTGCAGTTTGAAATGAAAGACAAAGAAAACCCGGTGTATACATGGTGTATCATCGGAACCTCTCGTGTTCTGCGGTTTTATAGCACTCGTTTCATGAATTATTGAACCAGTTTACGGCTTTTGAAGCAATAAAACATTATGCGCAAATTTATGCGAAATAATCAAATATACACTTTTCGAGTGTTCTTGAAAATTAATTACCAAGCATGAAAATGTGTACGAGTCCCTAGTGATGCAAGATAGATATTCATAACACGCGTTATATAACAAGTAATTATACAATATATCACTAACATATATATAGTGAAATATCGAATACGTTATGCAATGTGCACATAAGTATAGTGGTCGAGAAGTATAACCCACTTGTGACATTGCATGAAATTCAACCGACCACATTGATGCTATTGTGCATGAAAAAATCCCCACATATTTAACAATTTGGCCTAAAACATTTCTAATATGGATCTTCACCAAAAATGCTTCCCGACCTCTGCTGTAAATTAATGATGTTTTTTACGATTTTATGATGATTTATTATAGTTTTATGATAATGTATTATAATTTTGTTATAATACTATTATCATATGTATTATTTTAATCCAGTTTTTGCCTAACCTGAGCTAACCTAACTTTACCAAAGTTACCAAACTAAACGCTCAGGCAATGCGTCGACAAGATGGGATACACTTGTCGGCGAAGTGGGAAGGTCGCATTCAGATACATATTCTGGTGAATTCAAGATGAACTTTTAAAATATTTGAAAGTTTAAGATAAACTTCAGTGAATTATCTAGGCAATCTTGTGTGCCTCAGTGGTTGTATATTCAATCTACTAGAGCATTTCAATAAAGCAAAATCAATAAAAACTGATACCTCCAGTGTGAATCGAAACTGATGGCATAACTAACCTACATGTACAAGTATATTAAAGTAGACGACTTTGGTGCACTTTGTGAATTGATATATTTTTTTAAATTTCGGTGAAATTTCAATGGGGTTTGACACAAAATCCAATAAAACCAGCCACACGAACCTACTTTCATGTGAATTCAAGAGGCAATTTTCGTGCCTTGTAAATTCATGAAAATTTTAGTAACTTACGTAAGATGTTTATTATTTAACAGACATTGTTGATCGAATCCCTAAAGTGGGCTATTGAGAGAGAGAGAGAGAAGACCAGCTGGCCAAGTACTTTATATAGTGCGATTAGTGCCTTAAGAACATAATCTACACCTACCTTCATCAAATATGGAGTAATGCTCCATGCTAGTCCACTCCAGGTTCGGAATCTGGTTTTCAAGTCAGGTGGAGACGCTCACTGCCCTTATAATATCATATACAGTCGATTCCGCTTAATCTGGACACATCCGGCGGAGGCGTTTTGCCCCGATTAGGCGGCTGCCCAGAAT
>JAUJYV010002421.1:0-12676 GCA_033995625.1 Ophyiulus pilosus
TCAATAACACAATGATATTACAATAATAGATAACTATTACAAACAAGGATGTGTGCAAACGCTTTCCTTAAATTAAAATTTTCAAAGTCGTCGAACATAAAATAATGTGAACATTTGCTCCATTTCTTAATCTTTTACAACTATCACTAGAATACACTAGCAAACAAATACAATTGAGTATTGCCAACTGATGTTCTTTCAATGACCACATTAAATCTCTCAAGCTCTCCCTTGTATATCCTCACAGAAAACCATGCAGAGCTGGTTAGGGCCTAAAGTAGATCGAGTAATAGCGAAAAAAACTTGCCCCTCAACAGCAAAGATAATGCTTTTCCTCAAATTCCTAAGAAAGGTCAGGACAATTTACCCGCTTATTTAAATATACTTGGAAAGAAGTCGGACAAAAGCAACAGGTACAAAAGATTGGATGAAAACAGTGTCTTAAGGTCAACTTAGTTTGTTAAAGTTTATTTAACGATCCCCTCTCAATTGTAAATGCAGGTCGGGGTGGGGGATAGGAGACAAGGAGTACGTAGAAGAGGCAGGATAAGCAGTCATGACCAATTTTTGAGGAACCATTCAATTATTTACCTAAAATAAACTACAGAAAAATTCTAAAAACAAAGGTTAAGCTAGCCTACATTCATTTCAAAACAGACCAACAGACCATCCTGTGTAAATGAATGACCTCTTTAAAAGCATATTTTTCACCGGTCCCAAGAGTATGCTTTTAGACAGGTTCTACTGTAGACTTAACCGTTTATATGTGACCATGTGGTTTTTAGCTAGGTTCTTATTAAATTGTGCCCGTTTCGAAATTCTGCTTAAATCTTTGTAAGTTTTGTATTTCAGCGTGAGATGTTTTCATTGAAAATAATTAAAAAATAACTGGAAATACAATCGACATCTGCATCCATTTAATTGTTCAGTCTTCAAAATTTAATGTTGATGAATCTTCTCTAAAAAAAATTTGGTTTGCATTCTAAAACAACTTCAGCAAGCCACTGACTCGACAAATACATTTTGGTGGTGTATTGTCAGTTAATCAAACAAGTCTGCATTATTAAAGTAGAGCTTAAAAGTTACTTGGACTTGATTTTCATTGGTAGACAATCAATGCCTAAAAAGCGGTATAAGGGCATGGCTTATAGATTGTTAGACGACACCCACATGATTCTACCAGCATAGAGCTAATACCTAGAATTGCTTATCTGGTTAGAAATGGCAACGGTCTTAACGAACATCGTGACAATAAAACAGAAAAAAACCATTACTGATGTAGCAAAACTTGTGTCTATAACTATACAGGCTTTCAAGAAGGTTAAAAAAAAAAGAAAGAACTCCCTTTTAACAGGCGGCGGTTTCAGAAGATAACAAAAAATAACCGACTTTGGATTTTTAAAAACCAACAAAACAATAGCATATTGCGTTATAGATGCAACTACTACAAGTAAAATTGAAACCTTTTTTTTAAGATCTTATTAAAAACCATAGCAAACTTTCAATGTCAGACAGAAACGTAAAAATTTATAAGGTCGAAGAACTCAAGACCGAATACAATTAATTAGAAGAATATTACGCAATACCCAAAGGACAAGACTAACTGATTCAACAGAACATTGCCGATCCAGATACATTCTGAATGATTTCAGTACCACCAACAAAAAAAAGCTTTTATTTTAAGAAAAAAATAAATTTCTTATTTTAGGAAAACACTAAGATTAGGAAAAACTAAATGTAAACAATGCACACAAGATGAATTAACCTTCAGGCGCATTATTTCTAGCATAATATCTGGAAAATAAACTAAGCGCATATGCATTGTGGAAATTCATTTTTTGATGTTTTATATTTTTTGGTAATTTATAATAGATGTGAAAAGAGGAAGGAGCACCGTCGCGGCCGATTTTTAGAGGAACTATTAGTGTGAAAAATGCCATCATGGTAGCCGACCAGGTAGTCTCGAAAACGAAAGGCCGATAGCGTTGTCACTAATAAGCCAGCCAGCTCAGTGGTTATTAATGGGCATCGAAACTAATTGTTGATATGAAATTCATAGATTCAAAATTCAAAAAAGAATAAACGTGATCTAGCATACAGCAGTTATTGACTCATTGTAATGGTCTAACCAAAAAAGTTTGTCTATTCAATTGGTTGCCTGCTGTTTTACAGCCACCAAAACCAGATCAGCCGTTTGCTAGGCCAATCATAAGCTTGGTCTAATCAAAATGTTAACTATTGTTTAATCATCAACTTTTTTTTAAGTGTGCATCACAGGTGTGCCCTGAAGAGGATTGTGGGTTAGAAAACCTGTGCAGAAGAAGAACATGATTGACATACGAGACACATTGTTTTCCATCGTTGAATTCTATTTCTAATAACAGCCACATTGGAGATTTCTCAAAATTGTTATTCTCATTATAGCTTGTAGCAGAGCAGTGTTGTTCAAATTTCTGCATCCAGTTCTAATTTCTTTACTCAGTTGCTGCATTCCAAAGGAGCATAATTTTGACACCCCTTTTCTGTGTCACACGAGAATGGCTAGACCAGACTTATGCTAAACTCACTACACTTCAACCAAACGAACGAAAACTAAAGAGGATATTGCGCGACTTTTGACATAAACATTAACAGCAGGTGGATCATATTTCTGGAGTTATTAAAGTTTGCATTTGTACAACCTTGTATAGTTGGAAGCCATTACAACGCAGATGCTGCTGATTTGTAGAACAGTACATCGCAGCAGGTGTGCACATCTTTAAACAATGTTCTTATATAATAAGTACCTTCAGACCTGACCAGCTCATGTTTATTAAATAATTTAATAAACACGGGCTGGTTAGGTCTTTCCAGAAGGGTCCATGAAGAATCCAATGCAAAGTAGAAATGTTACCAATAAAGCAACCAGTGAACATAATGATACTTATGGTTACTTCATAGTTCTTTGCATCTTGAAACTTTTACGTTGCATGCGTATGCATACACTATTTTAATTTTAAGCATCTCATACATCAATTACAAATTCAAGAAAAAAAATTTAGAGGTAGCACAAATAAAATTGCATGCAAATGATCAACTTTTCTATCTGAAGCAACATTAAAATTAAATTCATTTGTCGCTATATAATAAGTGGAAAGTGCATAAAAACAGTAATCACAAATAATTGACACCACTATATATTAGATTACCAAAATTGTGCTTACTTTGATGTTTGTCTGCTAGCATGATAAGTGAACTGGATATATCCCTCCGTCGATAAAAACACATGACTTTGGCTTCGACATTTCCATTTGGAGTCTGTTAACAAAAACAAGTTGTTAAAATACACATATATTGCTTAAAGAACAACTTTATGTACCTTGGGTGAATTTATTATATTTTATACAATAGCAGAAGTTTTAAATTGACTTTTTTTGAGAAATAGTATACAGAATTTTCTTTGTGAAGCTCTTTAAAAATATTGGTAATAAATAAATCATAAGGAAAAACAACTCTACAAGACAAATGTACATAATGAATCATAATGTATGTTAACACACATGTAATATGAAACACAATGGAGGTGAGACCAATGCAAACTCCTGGCATGCAGATGAGTACATGGGTATTAATAGAAGTTTAGCATCCTTGTTATATTTCTAACAGGGGTATCATAAGGCAGGGAAGGGGAAGAAATTCAAGTCTCACAGGAGAGGTTTGAACTAGTATTATTACAATTTAAATCACTTCAAAAATAAACTGTTATATGTAGTGACCCACAAAAGAAGTGAACAATTTGGTAAATATGTATATTCATTTATAGAAATATTACTAGTGGGAAGAGCTTTAGACAGATAAAGTATGGATTATTCAGGGGTTTTAAGTCATTAGAGAAATGAAATTACATTTCTTTAACAAACTTGTTCATTTTATGGATACTTTTTTTTGCATCTATGGGTAAGACATCAAAAATAAATTAATAGTAGTTGTAAAGTCATAAAAAGGTATACAAGATAAGCCTTCTATGCAAATGATGCATAATCTTTGATTGGATGATACAATTAGGCTTCAAAAGCTATTTTTTTTACCTTCAAAGAAATGGCACAATCTTGACAAAACTGTATAATTGTTAAACATAAACATTGACAGAGGAAGGAATAATGGTAGGGTCTTGCCATCCCTCACTGGCAAACCAATCCCCCTTCAATCATGCATCCTAGTGAAGCTTGTTTACAAAAGTTCTTTAGGTGGCCGCACTTATCCATGCATTCCCTCTAGTAACTGATTATTTCTGAATGCATGCAGCCACCGCATGTCAGATGCCTAATGAATATGACATATACACTATCATAAATAAACATATTTAACTCCTCCCATAACCTTTTTAATGACTGCACCATCCAAACTGATCAATTGTTTCAGTATTATTCATATGCTGCTCGGTTTTTAAATGCATCTGGGGAGATATGTGAATATTGCTGACCAAGTAAGACGACTTACAATTTATTTTCAATTTAATAATCACATTCTAAACTACCAGACTAATTAAGCCAGATAACATTGGGAGATAGGTTTCTCGGCTACATTATTATTTTCTATTTCAGGAAACAGATTTGACTCAGGAATACTTTGAACTATTCCTGCAATTTTTTTCAGTAATCAGCAGTGTGTAAAACTGCACATAACATACATTTAATGCTTCAGTCAACAACTCCAGATTTTGATTTCTATTTTTGTGCCACCCTGTAATATTTAAAATGCTCTTATTTTGGAGATGTTTGTAATATTAAACCTTATTTGTAATACCATTCAAATCAGTCAACAAGAAGATAACGATCTGAATCGACAGACTTCTTCTGGGGGGGATTGCAAATGAAACGGAATTAGTGGCATTAACCCTAGCCAACACATAATCCCACGACTTGCCAGGCATTTATGAGTATCCCTGTTTTCCTCACGACATTTCTAGGAATACTTTTTGAACCCTCCTCACCAAACTGCTTCGTTTACCTTGGCGATGCTAGTAAAGAGTAATTTATTTGTGATGCCCTCCTTTCCCCTCCTGCCTCCCCCTTCCATTAAAACCTCCCTCAAACCCCCCTTCCCCCCACACATGCCCACGGAAAAAGAAAAAAAAAACACTCGCGAGGGCCGTCCATATATTCTGCACAAACCGCATTACCACCTTGTGTCCCTCCACACCTCGGTCCCTCCCTGCATCAATTCTTTGTTTAATTACGACTGCATTTGATCGCCCCTTTCCTTTCATCCCTTAGCCCCTCCAAGTCCTATCCCTTACTTTTTACTTCAGCAAAACACACTCCCTGCCCTGTTTAGCATACCAAGAAAAAATCGGCACCCAACCATCGCCAACCCATGCCTTCCCACCCCACCCCCTAAGCCTTTTTTTAAAAACCGTTCCGAAATAGTCTAGGCCTAGAGGATATGGAAATTAAACAAGCGAATTCGCTTAAAATTCACCTTGCTCAGTTCTTCGATTCTCCTTATTTGATAAGGGGACGTGGATGACGTTTCGAAAAAGACATAATCTGCAAACGAGAAACAAATTAGATATAATGGAAAAATTGCCAATAGTTGGAATTTTTTTTTTTCTAATTGTGACAAAAACATCAAAAAATAGTCCCACACTCTAATTAGCCATGTCTATAGCCTAACCCACGAGACATTCGCTTTTGTCCAATGTATTTTTACTATACGTACACACAGACCAGGGTTTTACTCAAACGTTTATTACATCGATCAATACACTAATCAATAATCGAAATTAAAATCGACAGACTTTTGGCTACAAAAATTGAATTTCGAATGTCAGCGATTATCGGGGCGCCCCCTTTGAGGTGGCCCACGCTTCACCCAGAAAACGATTTTTTTTAAAAATAACTCCCTTCTAGTGCTTATGTGTAAACGAAAATGCATGCTATCTGAAATCGATATTCGAATTCAACTATTGCCTATCAATAACTGGTCAAGTTTAAGCCTAAATAGCAACGTGTTAAAGAACCGCCATCAGCAGCAATAAAGGAGATCAAAGACTTACCACCAACTCTGTACATGTTTGCCGCCATGCTTTGTGCGAATTTCGTATGTTGCAGAGCACGACTGAACGTCCTCGAAATCAAATTCCTGAGTTTGAGTAATCGCAAATTGAAGCAAAATTGCGATTGTTGGCCACCACGCCGGGTAAATCATTACACGACGCTAAAGCAACATCGCCATTTTGGATCTCTTCGTTCGTTTCCCCCCCTCAACTAGAATGACGTCATTTTCGGGAGGATGGTAGGGAGCGCCGTGATAGCGCTCTCGTGTGGGTTAATATAAAACCGAATGATAAAAGATAAATATAGCCCACGTTCTATACAATAAAGCGCTCGCAGCATGTCGTTGAAATTATGGCGCCAAATGTATAGGAAGTTTTGTATTTTTCCATGACCCCAATTATCATTATGCACCCAAAATAGGAATTTAGATACATGGAAATGAAGTGGATTCTGATTAATTCTAACACGATGATCACAACTAGGACGCGATTATTTAAAAAAAAATTGCTTCTGCTTGTCAAAGTTTGGCTCAAATAAACAATTATTGCGATGCCCCAATGAAATAATATCCACTTTACCACTAGGACCCAGCTAGGCCAATGGTGTATCGACGCGTTTCAAAACTTTTGAAAACTGCTGATCTAGGTCATAGTTACTTTGACCTCTTCGAAAGTCCCATAGTTTTTTGTAAGGACCTTCAGATCACGAGCCTGAATATTTCCAAAATGTGGTCGCTCCAATATCAATGCGAAATTTAGATAGTTAATTTCTTGTGTTCCATATGCTCGATGTTGCCATTGTATATTAGAGTGGAATTCCATATTTTGGAAGGGGCAAGTCGAGACTATATAAGGATAATTCAAAATATAAGAACTTTGAAAATTACAAGCAACGAAAATAACATTTATTTAGACTGAGTCTTAAAGGTTTGATTGGATTAAGAATTTCATCTTAAAGTTGAAAATTTGTGAAAACTAGAATTTTTGCGACTACAAGTAGCACTCGATCGATTAGTTCAACGTAAAGATGGAGAATAATGAGAAAATTAAAACAAAAAAAACGAAAGCTGGGTTAGGAAGATATGAGGTGACATTAATTTGACAAATACCGCCATTATTAACTAAAAAAAGTTAATGTATTCAGACATAGCACAAAAAAATGTAATATTGAGATCAGCCAAGGTAGCTATTTATAGTGATGCTATATACGACGATAGTGTGAATATGTCAGTATGAAGAGTCAGGTCACAGGATAAACTGTACAGATCAATATACGAACGAGCAGAAATACTGTGCTCGAAACCATAGTTGAGTACGCCAACCAACATGTCATATATCATTCAAGTAACGTTTCACTATATGGATTATTGTGGCCACTACAGAATTTCCATAATCCATATATGACAAATTAACAATTATTCAAAAGTTTACTTTGACGAGATGCAAACTCATTACTACAGTTGTTGGCAGCAGGAGTAATATTTTAAATAATTGATTTTAATAAAAAAACGTACATGTGATGTTTACAGCTGTGCTGATATTCATCTGAAAATCGTCCAAAATATACTTTTACGTTTTGATAACAGCATGGTGTAGTATTTACCATTGTCACTTTTTGAATTGCCATCCATTTCCCCCAATGGAACTACATGTGTATAAATGGTTAGCACTATCCTCAACAAATTGACTGCTTCTAGACAGATTCAGCAACAGAGATATTTAGGATACTACATCCGAGCAAGAAATTTAACAATTGAAAATTCAGATTTCATCATTATGAAATATGCAATGTAGAGAAATCTACTGACCTGACTGTAGTTATGATACTCTATGGTCACGATCACAAAGGATGCAACAGGTGTAGGACAGTGAACTGTTTTCGGCAATCGTGCTGAGATCAATGCATTCATTCGGACTCTACATAAAAAAATCTTAATGGAAAAGAAGGAAAATGTTTGCATTAAATGAAATTACACAGTCAGTTAAATTAAGTTCGAAACAATTCAATTTTAGAAAATAACTTCTAACAGCATGAAATTTGAATAATTCTGAAAAGAATGCATCAATTACCAATCTAATGAGGCACTGCATGATAAGGTTACTTTATGCATGTGCACCTACTGGAAAAGTAAACTGTTTGATGCATTTGCCAACTTTTTTTTAAAAAAATCCTAAAGGACCACAACGTTGGCAATATGGAAAAACATAATTTATACAATGACTGCATATGCATAAGCGTATTGTCCTTTGTCAATCGCATTATTGAAATAACACCACCAAGAATTATGCTACAAAACTATTAAATTTATTTACACTGCTATCATTATTATGCGTATATAAACCTGATAAGAACTCAACCTGTAATAAATCAACGCACTTCACAGCCATACATTTCTAGCTGCATTTTCGTAATCACAAAGTGCAAACAGTGAAAAGCAAGAAGTCTTGGCCTCCATTGCCCAACAGCTGCATGCTTTTAGCTATATTTAAAGAATTTTTAATTCAGTTAAACACAAACAATAGTGGAGGAATTGAAATGAAAATAACCTTTTCTTCCAATATTATTTAAAAAAATATTTCTGATATCAAAGCTTAAAATGATGAACTACCTTCAAACTTTGGAAGGAAATATATAAGACTGCAAACAACACCCCTCCTTCCTGTTAAACAGGAAAAAAGTGACAAATGCACAACATCAGAAGAAAACAGGGCAGTATTTAAAGAGATGACAAAAGAAAATATTTCCAGCATCTAGAAAAGATCTCAAAAAAGTCCATTTTTAGTCCAAGAACTCTTACCCCTGTACCACAGTTGCTCAAATCGCATGAGCTTGAGACTGAGCTGCGTCTCAAGTCCACAACTGTACAGAAAAATTGCCAAGATAAGCTCAAGACAGCCAAATGTGTGTCATCTCAAACTTAAGCTTAAGCTTGAGATGCAGTTTGTGTCTACAATAAATATCGATGAGAATACTTTGTGTTTACGGCATAAAACTGCAAGAAACACCAAAGCAGGGTAATGCTTAATAGTTAAGTCTTTTGAGCCCACACAAGGCTCCGGTCCAAAATGCTAAGGGATGCCCAATTTCGTTCAAATCTTTACAATTGTTTTTGCATCCATAACATTCAGCCTGTTTTCCTCCAATGCTGTTCAACCTCCTAATTATTCCAAGTACTGAACTTGTACTACAGTAACAGTTATAAGCGATAATTTGATATAGCATTAAAAATTTGGCACATTTGGCGACAAGGATATCAATAAACATAACAACAATATTCATATGGAAAGAAAAGTACCTCAACTGTGAAAATCTAACAATTAGATTAGCAAAGGCAAACAAGCAAAGAATAAATGAGGATTTCTTTAAAGGTCTAAAGTTGAATGAAAAACATAGCAAAGTTGGCAAGAAATTTTTAACAAGAGAAACTGGAACCATTGATTTAGACTAAAAAGTTGTAAAACCATAAATTGAGTTAAAATCATCACCGGATTTGTTGGTCTTGCTCATCCCACGCAAAGCTGGCAACAGCGGAAAGGGCAACAAGGTATTGAAGGTAGGAAAAAAATACGAGGTAGATCTTCAGCCGATCAAATTCAATGAAATTTCGTTTCAGTTATCTATATTAGGGGGGAAAAAATTATACACATATTTAATTAAAAATCTAGCACGATTTAGATTTATCCACTAAATTATAAGGATATTTCATGATTATTTCAAGAATATCTAAGCTGGCAAACCAATATTTTTTTTAAAGTTTCTGATTCTTTATAAATTAAAGCGGTAACATCTCATATGTTAGCATCTACTCTCGGTATGTTTTATCAAATTGTTGTTTTGTAAATGAAAAATCACGTCATCAATTTAAAAAAATATATTTCAACTACAACCAATAAGGTAATACTGTTAACTTATAACCTTCATCGTACTACGTTCTAGATTAGATCTAAATAACAAACATGTTATTACCTAATTAGGAAAAAACAGCAAACTTTGAATGTACTTACCTTTTGTAAATGCACCATGCAGATTTAACTTTTTTCAATTTGTTTGTAGACAGGTTGGGGATGCAACATTTTGAGTATTGCTGCCTGAGGAACATGAAACGGCTTGCAAGATAATGGCAAAGCCCCAACACCAAAATGCTTCGATAATGCTGAAAGGCACGAAGATACAAGCCATTCAATTGGTGAAAGGGTTTTTCCCCATTCTGTCATCAGTTAGTAGTTTTTCAAATTCTTTTCACTTTCGTATACAAATTTCCTAAACACAACAAAAAAATAAATTTCATTAGCTCTCATCAATAATCACCATTATTAGTTGCATAGAAATATAATTCATAAATACTGTTTATGCAAATACAGATAAACTTTTTCTCATTTGTCCGTGCAACATATTCTTAACTTACAGGGAAATGATAACATTAAATATCGCAATATGCTTTCAATCTAGTTTATTGACACTAAACTAATTTAAGATATATTTTGAACATTACGTATCTTTGGTTGAAAGTAATTGGAAATTACATTAATTAATGCTGTTGCAGATCAAAATAACCAAATGATAAAGAAGCCTAGACTTCAACAATTACCTTTACATGAAGATAACCTTGACATTGCTGGCATTTTCTTTAAAGCCACCTATTCCATAGTTACTGTAAATAGAAAAAATGATACTATAAATGAAGCTGACAAGGCAAACTAATATTATTAAATGTGAGCAACATTAAATGTAATGCAGCTATAATTTATTTCCGCTGTCTGCTGTAAACATTACAGGGACTACTTAAGTAAGAATACTTATTCAAAGGGATGTTGTTGTTGTTGTTGTTCGTTGGGGTTTAAGGGCCCAAAGAATTGGCGCATGAAATACACAGAAACGAGCAGTTATCGTGTAGGATGTATCGATAGATCATACATATCGTTATCTGGTTTGCAATTTGAAGACTGGTAAAATTGCATTAAAAACCATAGTCTCAGTATCATGACGTTTGAATTCTTAGACTGGAAAGTTTATTAAGCGGGAACCAGGAAAAAATGTGCACTCTGTGCTTTAGTTCTGATTGAACTTCGAATGTTTTATAAAGTAGCTGCCCAAGTGGCATCAACAAATTTATGAAAATGAGGAATAATTCCTGACATGATACTGTAGAATCAATGAGTGACTATATATATATGTACATATATTTTTCTTATTCGGATTGCATGTGGTATTTGAGGACATGATACAAAAAAAATGCAGATTTTGGAGCAAAGACTGTAGTAATGACTGGAAAACAATCACACATCACATATGATAACATATTTTAAGATTTAAATCCCACTTTACTGTAAAACACAGACACAACACACAAACTAACCTCAAATGAGCTAACTTGCAATGACACAAATGGGTAATGTTTTGGTTTTATGCAGTGTTGGGCAGGGGATGAAACGATATCCATTGCTTTGCTCTTCACCTTGACTGTTTTCCGCTTCCTTTCCAATTTCACTTCACTGCCATTATCTCTGCCATTTTCAGCAAGATCATCATGAGCAGATAACAGAGTTTTTAAGATGAGTTTACTGGGCTTGCTAAAAATATGTCGAACAAAGCTGAGTTATTACGTAAATTCATCTAAGAGTTGCGCCAAATGCACATATTTTCAATACAAAAATCACTTATGAAGATTGCTAATCAGAGAACCTCAATTATCAGAGCAGAGCATATTAAAAATGAAATGTGTTGTAAAAGAAAACTTTTTTTTTAAAATTGCTGTTACATATTGTATTTTTTTAAAAAATAATATGTGTACAATACAAATAGGAGAAATATTAATTAGTATAATGTATTTTGAATAGGACATGGCCAAGATTAGCCATATTATCAGTTTCGGTTATCGGAGTATAAGCTCCGGCAAGAGTTTTAATACAAATTATTAATTTTATTATAATAGAGGTCAAGCATATTTTGTCGTTATTGATGCAAGCCCAACATTACAAAGCTTTAATCTATATTAAAGTAGGATGTACAACAACTCACCAATCACTATAAGTGTAAGAACTACTTATTCCCAAGTTTGGCAGTTGAGCACTAGCTTCCGAGCCAATCAAATAATTTAAGTTAGATTCAGAATTTCTGCTGCGTTGTTTAGGAAGAGTGAGATCTAAAGGCTCATCTAAAAAATAAAGGTTTACAATAATTGAAAATAAGGAGCGATACGTGTAAATAATTTCAGAAAATCAAGTGTTTACTCTAACCCAATTTTCCAACCAATAACTTAAGGAAAATTGGTCAAATACCTGATATGTGCAACTCTGATTTTTCCTTTCCGTTTGCCAAAATAAGATTTTCCGACAGCCCATTCACAAACTGAGGTATAGAAGGATAACTAAAGAGGTACGGCGTACGGATGCCTGCAGGAAATGGCATTCGGGGCGATGGAAGAGACAATCGGCCATTTGCTGCAGATGGAAGGTTTTGCCACGTGCCATTTGGAGGAATGCAAGCTATGGAAGAGGCGTACAGTGACGCAGGGTCCACCAAGGAAGCACCGGATGAGGCAGAATCATCAGAACGCGGAGAGTGATTATCCCCGTGCGAAGAACGGTTATGGTAAGACTTGGCGTGAACATTTTCTCTGGCTTAAAAGACATTTTCAA
>JAUJYV010002422.1:0-12673 GCA_033995625.1 Ophyiulus pilosus
CAAACTAACGTAAAAGACGCGAACTTTGACTACAAAATCATCATGACGACTATATAGTGATGACGTCTTTCCAAAACGATAACGTTCACGAAACCTCATTTCATTAAAAACAATGTACAGCAGTTTTAGATTTCAAAATAATAGTCGTTTAGCTCAACTTATTCCAATATAATTGATAACAAAAGTTTTAATTTGACAGGTCACCAGCTGTCCTATTTTTTTTTTCAATAAAGGCTTCGCTATATATAACGCCACATAAATCGTGATAAAATATCCACGCAATAAATCGAACTGTTCTTGACTTATAGTTCTTTGGAAACAATCGCGGATATTTATTGCACTTTGCAGAATGTTAATAGAAAACTTTGAAGCTCTTTCGACATTTCGACATTCAAACCATGGCATGAAGTTTTTTTTAAAGTATCGACTTTTTCAACTTTCCAAAACAAGTTGAAAAGCGAGACAAGCAGCATGCTTCACCAATAAAAATAAATAATAGGAAATTTGGCAAATCATTTTGTGGCATTTGTTGATATGTCCCATTATTTTATCGTAATTAGCTGATCACTTCTCCATGTTGTCAATTAAGCAGTTAACTAATCGCAATTTCGGGAATGTGATATATAAAATGGACTTTGTTAAAAATGTTACTGAAATTATTTATGTACATATATAGAAATTTAAGTCATCAACCATATATGGTCAAAAACCTTCAGACATATTAATGCTTAAAGAATGGATTTATTAACATTCAGCAGTGTGTGGTGGTGTCCGGCAGTCAGCGGGATGTGTGCATATATGGAAACAATACACGGTTAAATAGTCGCAACTTAATTATTAAAAGGGTGGAGAATTCGTATAAAGCACATCCATGGAAATACATGTATTAGAAATTCCAAACATCTGGACAGATATGTCCATACGCACATTGTATCTTTTACTGTAAAGCGGGCTGTCTCTCCTGGCTGGACAGTCCAACCGACTCCTACAACCTTCTGAATTATTTTATTACCCAGCTTCAACTCCCCCATTCACCAATCAGACCCTCGACCCTCCACTGTCAAGATATTCACCAGACGCCATTCGACGGATCAGAAAAGCAACCGTCATGGCGGCGGCGCAACTCCTCCAATCAACTAACTACAGGATTCGAGCATCCACCCGCACGTACAAAAACCTAAATGCTACCCTCTATTCCTTCAGCCGTATATTTCCCTTAATATCTCCTTTTTCCATAAAAAATTCATTTTTCACCTATGGCTTAACCCCTCCCCGCACCCACAAAAAACTGCTTCTTCCAAATTGCACCATCCCCTGCGCGGCCAGACAGTCGGACTGGCGCCATCTCCTGTTCCCCTGTTCAAACCCACTCATCGCCGCAATAAAAAATCTCATACCTACTCACTAATATCGATACCAACCTGCCAACCATTTGGTTGACATTCCGCATCGCCACATCTCAACACCCTGATGACCATCAGTAGCCAACCAGAGCCTACCCCCACGTTCTCAAATGGTGAGATAATCAGCGTATCATAGACGTAAAACTACTCACTTGGTCTGTCAAGCCGACAGAACTTTAGGTGAACTACATAACTTCAGCACATTAAAGTAGATCGGAATTTAATATATTGTATACGCGCAATTTTCATACTTTTATAAATAATAAATGTCCATGATTTCCATCGCATATAAGCAATGACATAAAATTAACCTTATGAATAATTCTACCCTTACGGATCATCCTTTTCTACTTTCGCAGTGCAATATCCCTTTAATTAGCATTATGCACAAGCATGTTTCGAATAAACACGTCCGATCAATATATGTATTTACTCATTAATGCAATAAAGTGAATAGTTTTCCGAAAACAGCTTCGCAACCAGCCATATTTAGCAGACAATTTCACAGACTACTAATTACACATGTATCAATCAAATACAACATGTCAAAATCGTAATGTTCGGATGGTTTAAAATGCCTCAAGCTCAGTACCCGATGTCATTTGATTAGAGGGTCGAAAATAGGGAATTATAATTCGCTTTGGTGTAAATAATTACTACAGCACACGTCGATATAATTATTGTTGAAAGAGCATCGTCATTTTGAATGTGCGTGCAACTAAATGCTGCATTTAGGTACCGCCTGCATTATCGTAGATTCATACTTTCACGCTTCAGTCTATAGTTATCACAGGTGTGATTGAATATTTACCTTCTACATACCAATTGTAATTAAAAACAAGAAGGTTTCAGAGACAGTATCGTGTGTGCCATGTGTTGGAAAATATTGAAAAAATACTAGAATAATACATAAATAACATTGCCTAAATGTATGCTGCCCCTAATAGGCGGCAATCATTACGAACATGAGAGTATGTATGGTTTGCCAAATTCAAGGGGCAGCCAATGCGACAGATTCTACTTTTAGTATTTTAACAAGGATGTTTAAAAACCATTAAACCTCGATATAAACCCATTTCTTTAGATTATAAAATACAGTACATTAGCTATATACTGGCTCAACTTCCCCATCATAGTAAGTACCGCCTCATTATCCATATTACACATAAAACCGATGGCTTTTTGTTTAGGATGTCCAGAGATACTCTTTGCATGGATGGCATTAAGGGTGATTAAGTCTATCTGATGTCATTACAAGTTGAGAGGCAAGCACATGGTCTTTTTAGCATTGCACATGTTGAAGGATTTCCGGAAACCGTGATTTCCACCAGTTTCCAGGGCTACCCTTGGCAACTTGCAGGCACTCTCCATTGTTCCCTATTATAACTACGCCATTCAACTGTTATGAAGAATCCTAACCGTAAAGAGCTTCTTGTTGATATCGATTTAACGCTGAAAATCGAGTTAGACGGAGAACTAACTCACAAGATTTTGATGTTAGACGTCGAAATAAAAATGTTGCGCTGGACAGTCAACTAATGGCTTCATATTAACGTCAGGTAGGTTTTTTACTTTAAGATTATCCATAAGGATAAGTAGGCTGAAGCCTATGGGCATGGACTTAGGAGCCCCAAATCAGCAAATTGTTTTTTCGAGGAACTATATAATCCTCTCACTGCGACCTTTAATGTTCAGAAAGGAAAGGGGATCTACCCGAATCATCAGTTTAAATTCATCCAAAGCCGCAGTCAGCACTTAGGGAATTCCCCCTATCAAAATACTTCCCACCGACCTTGACCATGGAATGACCCTTTGTACATGAAATGTGTACATGTTTAATTTTGATTTGCTCTACATTTGCATTGAACACACCATTTTAGCATGTATATATGTATAATTTGACAGCTACTGCTTTATATCCATGTATGATTATTATTTTATATGTGCTGTAAACTGTCCTCGAATATTACAACTTCGTGATCCTTTACCTAAACCTTTGTCATTGTCTTCCATTAGTCTTTTTGAATGTAGACCAACATTGTTAGGAACACTTTTGGGTTGTTTCGTCTTTCTTTTTCCTCAGCCTTGATTGAACTATTCCAGTGCATCTTTTGTTTAGTACTAAATCACGTAGGAGTGAATTGCGCAGGATCCTAACAACCCCATTGATGTGAGCACAAACTCATTAGTGCTTTTGGTAACTCTGTTGCGGATTTTTTTGTTCGTCAATTCCCTGAAGAATTATGACTGCACTCCACGTGGAATTCTCGTAGAAAAAGTCACGTTTAATGGTTCCCTAATTGTGTCAGGGTTGACCTGCTTTAGATGGCAACTGGATTTCAATTCACGTCGATTACAGCACTGCTCAAACTATATAGTGGGATGTTTACGACTATGCTATTATTTCTTCTTTTTTCAAAAAAGTTACTTCGTTTTTGTTGAAGAAGAAGGAACCTGCATTGTATGAAATTTCATTACATCTTGTTTTTATTAACTTTTCCCATGTTAATAATACGAGTGCTCTCCGTGTAAAGAGTAAGGTTCATAAACTGTGCAGTATATCCCTGGTTAAAATAAAATATGGGCTATTTATGCACATATATATATGGCTAATTCCAAATAGCGCTAGACCAGAAATTGGACTCGTCTGGAAATATATGGCCAGATAAGTCCATAAATGATCAGGTATGACCATACTCACCAATATATGGCCATGTATGGTTCGTCAGGTACTAATCAGTGGCAGTATGAAGCTTATATATAGATTAATAATGCTAATATAGGATATGTTTTGGTGATTAAAAAGTCAATTATTTTTAGATATACGTAACTAATTAATCATTAAGTAAGAAATATGCGTCATAAATAACTTGCCTTTTTTATAATTTGAAGCTCGGATGAAAGCATTGTCTGAACTATCCTTAGTTATTACTTAATTACGATGTATTCTTCGCGTTAGAAGTATAAAATAGCTCTTACAAGATCAATAATCCGAACCTCAGCTGCGTTAATGCACCAATTAAGCGAAAACCAAGTAAACAACATTGTTTGGCTAATGATGCTCAGATAATTACAAAAAAGCACAATGTTTTGGTTTTGCTACGCAACTGCATAAAAAACTACATATTTTTATTTGAAACACCATGCATTTGTTGAGATCTCGGCAACCCTTCGTTTCAATACGATCTCCTAGTGGCAAAATGCCACGCACATACGGCACATGAGTGAAATTTCCATATTTGGACATACACATTAGACATATTATTATATTTTTTTTGAAACATTAATTTTCGTCTTGTACAGTGCATGCATGTCCATATACGAGTCAACATCGAGTCATATATACATGTAACCATGTATGCATACCTGTATCTATATACATATGCGCACAAATACGAGCCAATGTCCATAGATGTCCAATTTTGTTACGTGCACTTCCCAATAATGTATTACAATATATTTGTCATATTCATAGATCTAGAATTAATATGTACCTACATTTTGAGACATCTATGAAGAATATCACAGGTACATGGTCCTATATAATATTTCCACAGCGAGTAAAAGCTCGATAACACACATTTGGCGAGCATTATCAAACGCTGACATAAGAATCCCATAAAGCAGTTTATGCCTAACCAAACTTTATATTGCGGATCACCAGGGAGTTTTTTCCACTGATATTATTGGTGGATAAAAAAAAGTGAAACTTGTCATAATATGAAGTGGAATGATGATTAAGGCGCTACTTTTTTATGTTTAAACGTTTATTTATTGCGCAAAAGCATAAAGTGAGAAAAAAGCGTCACTGGACCAATCACAGGCAGTACAGTTTTTAGTATTTCAACAACTGTACCATAATTCAAGATCAGTTGCACCGAGGGTTTGATAAGTGATTGTAGATTGTTTTTTCAACCATACCAGACGTCCACGGCTTTATGCCCCATAACAAACCAGTGTTCGGCAACTTCTATTTCCCTAGGTTCATTCAAAATGCACTCGCTTTATTTACCAGGACTCTCGGCGTGGAAAGCAGTCCCCTTTATAGCCTGTTTCCAAAATTAAGGTTTACTTTGAAAATAAAACCTGGAAAATGGGCTTTTAAATCTTCGAACGCCACTGGGGCTCCTGCAACTGAAAGTTTAAAGGCGACGATATATCTTGAAACTGGGCTTGACCATGTATTTCCATATATATAGGAGTCTCCGCGTCTACATATCTGCAAACATTTCTGCCAATATTTGGCCTTTTACGCAAGTGCCCAATAATGAGCACATTATTCCTAAAACTATGAATATATGTATGACCTATATAGTCAAACCTGCCCTATCGTTGGTCTTTCCTACCGGTACACCCTGAATACTATTTCCAGCAATGTTTGGCTGGTATTTTATGGAAAATTGATATTTCCCAACCCTGAGGAGCTCAGAACATGTGTACCAACAATGTCAGAAAGTGGCGCAGCGCCTCCATTGTTGAGAAAACGCAATCCCAGAGTAGCTTGAACGGACCACGGATCGATCCCTCTTGTTTTCCACAACGACAACTTCTGCGATATCCGTAGAAGAAAAAAAAATCAATTTGGAAGTGCATTTGTTGGCGATATGGAGGTTGGAGTTGGTTCCGACGGCAATTGTGTTAAAGCATTTCGTTTTCGCGAGATTGCGAATCTAAAGTGGGGATTGCATCCCGGCCTAGCACCTTATGACTCCAAATTCCGGGACATTATCCTTTGAGGACTCGAGGAAAACACAACGGCTTCCGTGGCTTTACGAAGAAAACGTGAAAGCGTGTTCGGAGGCTGGACGACTTAGGAGGAGCTTCATGGAGATTTCTTATTAGATCGATACAACATCTCAACCTGCTGCATGCTCTTCAATACAGCCAATCAATGGAGATGAAACTCCAATCGGAATTAGTAGTGCTAGCAAAAGAAAGGGGCCGAGGGCTTGAGGGGAAATCCCCGAGGGCTCGTACTCACAGGCTCATAAAATTATATATGGACGTTTTCTACATTGTATGGCATCATCCAGAAATTCGACACATTTATTTTGAATTGGACCAGAAATAGCACATATCGGACAGCGCATGCTAGTACAGTATGGCCCATGTACGCCTGTATTTGTTAAGATATAGTTTTACACGTTTATGCACGGTGTTTTTGGTATAGAAGCCTTTATTAAAAGCACCTGTTGGGAATTACCCTAACAAAGATATAATATTTAACTTACTCGAACCGTGCACCTGATCCAAATAACACAATTCAGAATTCTACTTAATCTTTGCTTAATTTAACACATCGAAATAATAGCTCTTAAGGGCAACGATTAAATCACAAATTATTCTACTCAAATTGAAGCAAATTGTAGGGGGTTTTTTCGTTTTTAAAACCAGAGAAGAGACATTTAAATCTTAGATTTTTCAATATTTTTTCGCTTTAATGTACCACCAATTCTGTTTACCTCATACGTTAGCCACCAGGTCGACCAACCCTGGCCGCTAAGCATCTGCCTCGATGGATATGACTTGACCAAGGTCTACAACCTCCATAAAATCTAATCTTACTATCTCTTGAGATTTAAACCCTGACCAACCAACATAACCTCGCTAAATATCCACTGATGTAAACCTGTTGGGCCCAGAGATGGCCTGGCATATTACCTTCTCATACTTGATTTGATGGATTTACCTTTTTTCCAAAACAGGGTTCTAAAATGAGGCAATTAAACGTTTTCATGGAGTAGGAAGGGGCCAAACGACTAGACCCCTAATCCTTAGATTCCACAACACGTCGTTAGATGTCTCTGCGCAAGAAGTTGTGTTCCCCGCAAGTTTACATTTCTTTTTGATAAACTCCTTGTACGTGGTGCTGCTAAACGTCCATCGACAAATATCGATCTGTTAAGACTATCGATTTTTTGATAGCGGTAATTCGCCGGTTTAAAAAAAACAACAAAAGCGAGCAAAAGTAAATATAAAAATATATAAAATACATTGTTTTACGCTTTTCATGTTTTTGTTGGAAACTCGAGCTACGCGCAGCAACATAAATGGCGTTAAGTACTGCGGATATTTTTAAAGAGTTGAAAGAAGATAAGAAGAATCTCTGGCAATGCATATTCTCATAACACGTGTGAAAAGGCAAATTTTACCACAATTAGATAACCGAATTTAAAGGTGAACCAAATGTTTCCACGACTTAGCACGAACATTGCTTAGCACACGCTTGAAACACGAAACAGGGTTTCGTAAACATTTTTGCGATATGTGCTTGCTCACCAGTTTTCTGCGAGCAAGTTTCAGCAAACTTTTGGCAAAAAAACACGTGTTTCCACGAAACATTTCGGTGTTCGCTCAAGAGGTGGTAAAAATCAAAGAAAACATGTTTGCTGGTCAAGGAGCAAGGCCTGTATACCATGACGTAGAGCGTTGACCCAATTTGCCCCAGTTTACTGCCATTGTATACAGGAAAAGTATGAGGAGCTATGATCATGTAGCTATAATTATGCACGCACAAAATGTCACACCGTGTATGAGAATTTACACGTGTGTCCATATAGTATATGCTCTTTTCCATATACACTATATTATACAAAGCATAATTTCTCCACCCTGAGGCAGACTTTTTTAATTAACTATTTACACTGCCATATGCAGTATTAGATTAGCAATAATTAAGGAGAACTGTAACTTCCTAAAATATGTCTCAAATAATTAAGTAACTGGAGCATTAATAATTGTATTATCCTAAGAAATTACAAAAAGATAATTAAATTTTTCTATCTTGTTTAACGAACTTGCATAATCACTTTACTTTACATAATAATGGCTAAGACAACATAAACTGGAGATTTTAATTAAGAAAAATGATTGTAACGAAATCGTTATCGATAATTAGCAAATCTTAAAAATTTAAATAAAAATAATTGAAAAAAAGTCAACATTTATGGGAATGTATTTACTATTTTATGGCCATATGCAGCGAAGATGGGCGCTTGTATAGTCTAACACATGTTCTGGACACCCTACTATGAGGGGGTGTCTGGGTAAAAGGTAGGGTCAGGTGGGGGGGGGGATGCAAATGTTTCAAAGAATTTAGTGGACGTCCTTATTGAATGGCCGCTTAGTAGATATGATGCAATATAATTTTTCCACCAGGGCACACAAAATACGTTCCCAGATATAATATTATTCCATATATGCTTTTCTCTCCCTTTATGAGAGCCCTAATTGTAGACATGGCGTGTGGTGACGTTGAAGTTTCCTTCTTTGATAATGAGGATTAGAGCTGGAAGGCTCTTCTCATTCATTCCCTTGACACCCACAAGATGAAGGCTGCATCTGGCTGCCTTGGAAACGGAGGCTGGGGGATGTACACACTAGTGTAACTATGAAAAGGTGCTATTCACTTTTACTAATTTCTATGCAAATTTCAGCTGGCGTACAGGCGCAATTTTCGCTAAAATGCCATTCAAACAACGTCCCCACCTATTCATTGCGCTGCTAAATAGTCGGGATATTGAAAATCACTGCTGTTAAATGCAGCGAACGTTTTCAAATAAACGATGCTAATGTCACCTTCTATGTAACGCCTAAACTAGTTTGCACATTTTCAACAAAAACTAAACGTTAGTCTTCTCTATTTTCATCTCTTAATAGCGCGAGAGTCTTTCGCGCATTAATGCTCCCTTAACGCGTGCAAAATTATATGACATATTATGACATATTAGCTATCTTATGCTGTCCCATGTGCATCCAAATGTTTTTGTCGTACGCGTGGTATAAATGTAAATGTATATATGGCTTGTTTAGGTGTCCAGAAAATTCTTCGCAAATGACAATTCATCGTAACGTTGTGCAGTTTTAAAAATTGATGAGGCAAAAAAAAAAAAAAAGTTGGTCATTTTATGGACATTGGTTATTGTAAAATATTCTAGTCCTTCTGGAGTGTGGTTAGGTTAGGTAAGATGATGCTTCGCGATGCATTGACCTCGCGATGAATTGTCCTTTGCGAGGAACTGTCTCGCGAGGAAATGCCCACAAATCCTTGTATTGGGATTTGTTTGGTCATTTTTAACGCTGGCCTATTTCTGTAAAACGAGGGCTAAACACCAATGCCAGGGGATGAGCCTTCATCACCTACCTAGGAATTTTGTCTACGAGGGGGGGACTCCCATCCCCTATCGAAAGGTCTTTGGCGTGCAGCAATCAACACCGGACTTCGGTTTAGACTTATCCGAAAGAGCCACCACTCGGGGAATTTCTCTCATCTGTAAAAAATCCCCACTGACCTCGACCGGGGAGCGAACTCCGAAACTTATCCTGGATCCAGGAAAGAAACTATCGAGGAGGGCGCACGTACCATAATAACTCCTTGAAGAAACTCGGAGCAGCATCGGACCCATATTACTGGTAATTTTTCCTTCATGCCATCATTCGCCGGAACTCAGTTGCAATTAAAGCTACTGCAGATGGAGTTCGGAGGTCATCCTCGAAGCTGTGCTGCGTACATGTAACTGTATATTGTGTTTGTGTTCTTGATTTTCCATTCGTCTGTACAAACTGGCCATCGCCTCCCCCTACCAAATGGCATGTTCCTACTGATCGTGGGGTAATAAATTGAATTGAACTTAGGATCGAGAGGCGTACACGTAACGCACTCGACCGCCGGCGTCGGCTGGACAAAAGTTTTCAGATCTTTATGAAATACGACAGATATATTGGCATACACGACCTTACTCTGGTATACATTTTAATAAAGTGTGCCCAATTTGACATTAACGTTACAAATGATGAGATGAAGAAAATGCGGCACAAAGAGGTTTCCTCCCTAAGATGTCCTTAATTCGTGCCTGCGTCAGTGTGAATGCACCCAATTCCTAATCTCCAGAGCTGATTTTCATAGATGGGTGCATCGGTGGCCTTCCTTCCAGTGACGTCACGGTGGCGTCGAGCGCCATCGATTTTCCTTCCGTTGGCGTCATCTCTGGAAAACTGGGACTCTCAGCTAACTTCCTAGGAGAGGTTTTATCAAAGCACGAACCGCTGCACTCACAAATGGAAATGAAAATCCATAAAGATTCCGCTTTTTTTGTGTGCTTTTCTTCTTTTTCTGCGCCTGCGCCTGCTTTTGATTCGAGATTTTAATCCGACTTTGGGGATGTGTTTGATTTCAGATTTGCACAACTTTTCGAAATGAAGTTCGACAACTGCGCATTCATAGGGCAAAGTGAATGAGGGGCCTGCTGTTTGTCGACTCGCCGCCATCTTGTCTTTGGGCATGTTTGCTAAAGAAAGCAAAGCCCTGATGAGAAATATGGGGCGAGAGATTTTTACAAAAGGCAAATGCAAAACGCACCGGATATGCTTTTACAACAAAAAAACTTGGGTGCTGCCAAAACATTCCCCTGTGGAAACATTATACTCTACATATGGAGATATCAGAAATTGGGAACACGTTTTGAATTTCTGGTACATATATGCAAATATATAAGAACATGCTGTCCTTATAAGTTTGAAAAAATTTCAAATCATATATGGTCAAAGTAGAAATATGAACATATACTAGGATATATGAGCATACATGGTCATACATTCCCCTATGTTATCACTTATGGATACAATCAGATATAAGGGCCTGTTCATATATAGTTCCATCAGTATATGTGATATGGCCCTGCCCATAACATGGGGAATAGAATAGTTTTATACTCAGGATTGTATTATTTCAAAGTCATTATGGCAGACAGAATGCGAGTTAAATTAAAACGTGAGCATAATTTAATTAACATACTTGATGTATTTAATTATTAAGTGAGTCGTGTAAAACGTTTTAATAAGTTTTAGCATGCAGTAATTTCAGAAATAATGCATTGGCTTTGCAGCCCTTTGTCGCAATTTTCATTGTTAGACATTACAAGAATTGAGATTCTTTCCAGGCTCTACATACGACTTAATTCGCAAAATTATCCTAATATATTATGCAAATGAGATTCAGAGATAAGATATGAATGCTGACTAACAGACATGAATAAATTATTTGAATTTCATACACGAGTTATTACAATGTCAACATCACATTTTGATGCAGTTCATACTCGTATACACGTAATGCACACTTTAGGAACGTGTTTTACTGTAAATGTACTTCTATACATTATACTCATTACCTCCCGGGTGCAAAAATTACTTCCCATATATGGCAATATCTGCTATTTTCGAGCTGTCACTGCCAATATTGCAATAACAGAAAGCAAATCACAAAGTATTATACGAATATAACACATGAAGATCTAGAATATCAAAGTGATTTGGCCAGGTTTCGTTTATGCCATATGATAATCCTAAGTTCTGATATGTCCATATGCAGTATGTGCCATATCACATTTTTCATCCTGAAAGGTTGAAAGGTGACCTAACCTAACCTAATAATGGCACAATTTATGGATGTAGCTTGTATATATGTGTATATAGTATATTGAAAATGCCACGTATACAGAAATATACTGTATCATGTTGTACTAATGTTTCAAAACATGTATGGTTATATATGGACAAAAGAATTGCCAAGCATGCGAAGAATTTAAGTTCGGACCATGCAAAGAATAAATTTGAAAACAGGAGTAAAAGGAATAGAAATGAAAAAATTATTTTAAAAAACTAAGATTTGACCGTCTCTTTTCTGGTTTCAAAAACGAAAACAACTACAATTTCGTTCAATTTCAATATAATGATTCGTGAATTTATTTGTTATTAAGCAAAAACGATATATTATTGTGAATTGTGTTACTTGGATCAGGTGCACGGTTGAGGTAAGATGGCTATTTTTTCTCTGCTAGGGTAATTCCCAACACAAGAGGGTTTAAGTTAAACGACTGAAACTTTATCAATTATAAATTGACCTCGTTTAATTTGTAGGATGTTATCCCCAGAGTGATTTCCGGACCATCCTTCCTAGTTTTCAATCTCCCCAGAAATGCCTTCTCGTTGCAGCAGTTTCCTACAGGAATGTATGTATGTCAGATGTATCGATCTCCGTTGTGTGCAGCAGACTGTTTGCAACAGACTAAATCGATACCTTGTTTATTTTCTCTTTCCTGCCTATATTTAGGCGTATCGTACTTTTAATGCCCAATAGCGAAAGAAAGAAAGAAACCACTTGTGACGAATGAACATGTCGCGAAGGTCAATCTTATTTGTATTGCATTCTTACGTCGGTGAAAAAACACGCTGTTTAAAGAAACGTTTGAAAATACATTGGCAAAATTGTA
>JAUJYV010002423.1:0-12669 GCA_033995625.1 Ophyiulus pilosus
TTCTTGACAATTTGGCCCTAATAAATGGCTGCCCAGATTAACCGGTGTCCAGATAAAGCGGAATCCACTGTATTTTAAAAATCAAAACAACTTTTGGAGCTTAAAGAACGATTTCTCGCTCTAAATTTTGTTGCCGAGCAGTTAGATAAAAAGATGGGTTTAGTTTGCCATAATTTCATTAATGTGTAAGCTCATGAGACTACTGCGCAGTTGTGGAAATTATGTACATATATATAGTTACCTGCCTATAATATGATGTAAATCTGCCTACTTATTATAATTGTGAGGAATGCTACATATATATATCCGTAAATATATCTATTGTATGGTTTATATAACGTATGCCCGTGGAAATTGTTTCATTGTTCATGCGTAATGCAGCAAGCCATACCAAGTTGTATCATTCGTAACATTTTTTGTGTATATGTAATTATTGTACATAATGCGGTATAAGCATGGTGTGCCGATAGATTTTCATAGTGCCAGAACTATTATGATGGTTTTCCAATCATGCAACACATTTCATTAATATATTTCTCCCCAGTTGATTTTTGTTTTATTCAAAGTGTATATTTATTGATTCAATTTGATTTTATGCAAATTTACCTGCTTTGAAGTTCACGTAAATCTTTGCAATACACTGTGATGTGGTTGCCGAACCCAAGAAATTGAAGTGTGACCATGGTCCATAGGAATAAACCTGATTTATTCGGAAAGGTTCTGAAATACGGTGTTTTATTTAAATGCAAAAATTGGGAAAACTGAATTTTGGATGTTTAATTTTCCAAATTGATTTCATAAATTTGTCACTGTTGCATACATTTTCATTGCTCTTACTTTCTTGTAAACATAACCAATAACTTGTATAATATTACTACAAATGTAGCATTTAGTATATATATATACTCACATTTGTGTTTTATAAGAAGCCATGTGAGATGCAGGGATGGGGTGCATAAAAATTAATAGCCATATCCCGTTAACTAGTTATAAAATTGCAAGTGGTGATATGGATAAACATCTAAAGTAATTCAGTTTAGGCATGAGGATCCAGAAATTTAGGTATGCTATGAGACCATGGTGTTGAGCTTAGCATTGTACAGTCACCAAAATAGCAGGTTATATCTGAATGTGCATAATCTTCTTTTATCATTTTGTGGATAATTTTTTCTTGGCTTTTGCCACTTATGTTTTATTTAGCTAAAAGGTTTATTTCATTTTTTTTGTGATTAATTTTTCTGTCAAAATGTGTACAGAATTTTCTGTATGCCAAACCTCGTTATGACAATGTTGGTGGTCACTATTCATTCTTAACTGAAGCCCTAAGTAAACCACGTTGTTTAGTTTCTAGTCAGATAAAAATGTATCTTTTTTATTTTTTTATGCATTGCTCCTTACACCAGCATTTAAATCTGATAATGACGATGATGCAAAATGATTAAAAATTTGAACTTCCATACTATCCCAGGTTAATTCAGTTTTTTTTTAAAAACAAAGTTGTTACTATACCGCAATTAGTTATCGATCTATAATGCTACATTTTCAGACTTAACAAAGTTTGTTTTAATGTTTTTATCCTTTGATGCTTTTTGTCACATATTGCAAAATGCTAAAATGTTACTTAAAAATAACTAATTTCTATGCAAAACTAATAGAATTAATCGAGTTGCTTTTTTACCGTTTATGCAGCGAGCGATTCTTTTTGCTTCTTTATGTTGTTGTAAAGTTAATTCCTATTTTATAATTGTGATATTTGCATAAATTGTTATTGAAAGTACGGTTTTCATATCATGTCATATTCACTGCAGTCTCGAAAACCTTGAATATTTCTAAATTTTTGTTAAAACTGGGATGGCACTAATTCAATAATTGTAAAAAAAAACATACACTGTTCTTTAAAAATGAACAGTCGAACATTACATACCGGTACTTTTATAATTTTAAAATTTTAGGGTTTGGCAGATAGAATGTATAATGGCGCCAACGAATATACAAATATACGTGTATGGGCCATTAAACTTGAAATAACCATCCCAAATATGAAAACTATTTGAAAATTGTTGGTTGAAAGCAACCAAAAGTGGTTTTCAAGAAAGAAAATAATAGTAATGACCACAATTCGTTATCAAGTAGAAAAAAAAAACTATTGTAGGAATTTAAAACAATCCAAATGACTGAAAACTTTAGTACATTGTTCGAGCTGGTCAGCTCAATTGGTCAGCTGTTTTCTGAAAAACTTAAAAAACAATGTTGTAGAATTGTAGAGTAATTCACATACAAAGTTCAAGCTAGAAGATTTGTTTTGGATAGATGCGAACACCTATGCTGCAGCTTTTTTAGTATGCAATTCTCGTTTGTTTCCCTAGTGAAATCTCTTGTTTTAAATGTTACTTCTTTGATTTCGCGATTTATAATCATGAAATGAAGAACTACACGTTATAGCCTTCGCAAGATGCATTTTTTTCTTTCATATAAAGTATACCATATGTTGTATATGATGCTCAACATCGAGTTTTCGTCACGAAATGCTATACCGAATGAATTGTTATGTCACTAGCGGATAGTTTGTGAGCCCATTCCTGATCCCTTTAATCTGAATTACCTTATAACTGCAGCTCACCTAAAATATGTACGTGTAGCAGCAACTATTTGATCCTAATATTCGTTTTTATTAATGTTGTCTTAATTCTGAAGTGCAAATGCCGCATAAGGTTTTGTTTAAATTGCCAGTGAATTCAGTTTTCTCAAATTTAAGATCATTTGCAATGCAACGGAAAGTTAGCATGTAATTGGTAAAATACTATACCAAAATCTCTGATTTTTTTTTTGTAAATTAAAATGAAAACCGATGAAAACTTAAATTTCAAAAATCATATCTTTGGTGATATGATTTTGCCATTCATATTTAAGATTTAAGATTAAGTCGCGACCCAGAAATTTTACAAATTTTAAGCCAAATCGGTAAAATATAAAAGGGAAATTGTACTTTTTTGCTTATATTTCGCAAATTCTTCCTATTAACACTTAGTAATCTTAAGGACCCTAGCACGTGCTTTGTTAATTCCCAAGGGGCCATCTATCTAAAATGGTTGAGAAATGACCCCCAAATTAATGATCATGTGATTGTATGACTATGCTTTGAAAAAACGGGCAGAAAAGAACATAAGACAGTTGTTTTTTTTTTCATTAAAAGTGTGGTTCACCTGGGCCAACTCTTAGCTCTTTCGGGCCCTACTTTTCTGGACCCTCTCCCCTCTCCCCAAAATGTGCCCCAATATGAATTTTTCAATGGTGTTGGCAGTTTATCTTAACTTTAACCATTTAATCGAGAGTAATTAAGTTTGCATTGAAAATGAATCTATATTTGAGGATTGTATATTGTTGACCTGATGGAAAATAAAAGTGGACGTCACCGAATTATCTTCATATTCTTATGTGCGACCACTTTTTAATAATTCACAGCACAGTGTGCGAAAGTAATTAAGTCATAAAAAACGGTGACGTCCACTGAGTTACATGAGAAGCTGATTGGGCAATAAATATATGCACACGTTTTGATGTTGAGAAAGCTGATATATATGCAAGGGCCACGCATATTGATATTTAAGATGTATCACTGTCTGTAGGGTTCACAAGTGGGGGCTCAAAGACCGATGGAATGAGGATGATGTTAATATCAGTCTAGATAGGGCCTTTGCTGTCCTAATTTGCGTTGCATTTCAGAACAATGACTTGACTCCTTTTAGTAGCAATAAGACTTCTGTGGAAGTGATGATGCATGTATTTATGTACAAATTGTTGCAGTTATTTTTAGAGCTAATAGTTTATAATTGTTCTCTAGCCAATTAGTAATGTATAGCGTCCTATTTTGACTATGACGTTCTCATTGACGAGAAATACTTTGCTCGATGTAGGGACAAAATGAATAATTATCATTTTGAAATATAATATACGTGTTGCAGCGGCCAATTAATCCCCTTGATAGTTTAAAAAAAAAATTAATTCCTCAAAAATGCTAATTATATCAATGAACAAATAATATGTGAAAACTATTTCCCTATTGATTGATTGTCTACAGGTTCCTTATTGATTGAAAATTTAAAGAAATTCTGTACAACTATTATCAAATCTCTATGCAGCTAAATTTGAAATAGTTCAATTTGAATTCAGCTTTGAATTGTGTGGATATTTACTATTTAAAAAAAAACACCCACAAATGCAAATATATATAAAACCAATAAGTTACCTAGCTGCAGAGAAACCGCATGCACCCACTTCATAAATAAATGCCCAAATTCTGTAAATTTTAACCTGAAACAAAGGCCATCATCGATTAACTGTATTAAGCCCAAAATTGGGCATAGGAATCAAGATTCCCGGATACTTAAATCTTCAAACCAATAATGAAATGTTATTAGGGAGGCCATGGTGAATGGAAACATGGATACCATTTGTCTTATACTGTATATTATTATGTCAATTTCCAGGAAAATGCAGCTCTTGTGGCCTACTAATATGGGATTAGAAAAAATATCTTGCAAGTGGATGACTTAGAGTAAACCGAAGTGATGTGGTGGAAATTATTGGTAGAGATAAATGAGCACAGTCGTGAGCAATTGTTGGAGGAACTATTCTGGCATTTCCCTTGAAAAACTGGATAGCAGCAAAATCTTGTCGGAACAGTAATATCTGCAATCACACTTCTAATTGGTTTAATACACGAATTAAGGTTCTGGCATTAATTATTTTCCTCTCATTCATCATAAACTATTTTTTGCCAATCATTTAATTTTTCATTCATTAATTAAAAACTAACTTACTAAAAATGGTATACGATTTACTATCTTTTCCCTGTGAACATGTTTTTAATGAGTCATGTTGATCTCATTTGATGATTCTCAGATAAATGTGCTGAAACTGAAATATTTAAGGAAACATTTGATATGTATGTTTTATAAATATAATAGGAACGCAGTCAAAACCATTTGAAATTCATTTAACTTGTGTAGTTAACAATTTTATATGCCTAAATGGTAAACTTTATTCCAACTGAAGCAAATGTGCAAACTAGCTTGGTCATTCAATAGAGCTGCATAATCAAGGCATACTTCTTCCCCTCCCATCATAGGATTTTAATGTTGTCTCTAGCATCATCCTTTTGTTTGCAATTTTAGATAACACTTGTATGCATTTCTTATTGGATATATTACTGAAATGACCTGTCATGTGACATATACATGAACATAGATAATAAACCACTTGTACTACCAAATTAAACACATGTTAGTTTGTTTCTGTGTTATAGGTGGAAACTGGAGAAATTCAAAAGATCGACCGGTTGGAAGTTGATTTAGATGTAAGTCGGAAAGTTTTATTATTTTTTATATTGCATTCTCACCGTTTTTCTTACAATAATATGAAACTTTTTATCACTTTTTGCATATCAAATGAATACATATTCAACCATTTCCTTATTTTTACAAACTTTGTATTATCTTTCTTTAGTACTTCAATTCAATTCAACTCAGTACCCTACAGTCAGCAAATAAATGCCATATGGTAGCGGTTCGTACCCAATTTCAGGAGAATGCTCCTAGTTGTACAAGTAAAACACAAAACGTTCGTAAATAGGTCATAAATCGAAGACTGTCCTCCTGAAATACTCCTAGTCACTTTGTCAACCCCTCTGCACCTCCAATACGTTACATAGGGAATAAAAGGACCCCTAGCGCTCCCAAAAGGAAAGCAGGACCTAAAAACAATGCTACCCTTATTCCCTAGATCCCAAAAAGGTAATGTTACGACAACCACTTCTACAGGAGGTGCCCCTTTTGGAACTGGAAAGGGGAAGTGGGTAACACTGACATGCCATTATTCACTAGTGTCGTTCTTTGAATTTCAAAACCATTTTGTGCACATTTTTCTAATTAATGCAAATCACACATTTATTTTTGTTATTAAACTACATCTTTTATTTCACAATACAGATATTAATACAGGGAATATGTTTCAAATTACGGTATTAATCTTGGATTAATAACCAGTTTCTGATAAAACATATCACATCCAGTCTGTCTTGCTTTCAAATAGGCTTCATCTGGCGTTAACGATTCCTCATTTGATGGTTCAATAGGATCTCCATTTTCGTTCAGCTTTCCCTGTTTAAAGTCTTCCACGATTTTATCAGCATAACAAGCATCAAACAGATCCTTTGCTGTGAACTCTGACTGAACAACATCTGGAACTCTGTATGATACGTATGGTTTTAACTACATAAAAAATAGAAAGGAAATCAGAAATACAACTCAAGCAGCTATAAGGGTATTTATGAATACAAATTCGTTACCATAAATCCTGTCAAATCTGGGACTATAAGCTCTGGTATCATATCTTTTTCGGTGCGAAATTTATTGTTTCGGACAACACCAATACTGCGAACTCCAAGGTCTGAAATTGAAATGATTATAGAACCAAAAATGAACCCTTATTTAATTTTTGTGACGCTAATGGAATAACAAACTGTATATACCTACCATGAAGGGGCATACGACCAGGTCGCTCTGTCATCCTATATTCTAAAGAACCTCTTTTATTATAAACCTGAAATTTTCTGAAGTTTCTTTTTCCTAGCAATGCAGCTGTTGTAGATACACTACGCTTATAAATAATCGACGGAAAATGAAATAAAGATACAATTTTAGGAAATAACGACAAGGCAGACATCTTGCTCATTTATAGTAGTTGTACGTAAGCTGACAGCCGGTAAAAACGTTAGCCGATAGCCGACCACAATTTTAGCAAATAAATAACGATTGGAATCTAGGAGATAAATATAGACCAAAATAATGCTAATAATTTATGCGTTGTTTCAAAAATAAAATCTCAGAGAAATGATTACCATTCTGAACTTTTCCTAGCCTTATTAAATGTGAACGGAGGTAAACTTTTGTATTGGCTGTTGACTTACGTCCTGACGTTTTCGGCTTACTTCCTGACGAATAGAACTTTGCAGCAGTGTAGTTCGATTTCCGTTTGGCGTGGCGTGTTTTATGTTAGGCTTGGTTTTATCCAACAAAGAACTTGCAAGGTAGTATTTTAGCAGCTAAATCTCAACATTTTATTGCTTTCAACTGAAATAGGCAAACCCTAATCAATTTCTAGTATGTCGTTCAATACCGATTGGGATGTGGAGCAATATCGCCATCATTGGGATAGTGACGATCAATGGGAAGTACGCCGTCAGTTTATGGAAGCGCATATAAACAATATTCCTGAAGCGAAATTAGTATGTTTGGCACAGGTCTACGCCAACATCGAATTCTTACAATGCAGGTATGATATTGACTATCAGTTTTCATTATTTAACTCTTGTTAAAATATACAGATCGACTAGATACCGTGCATACGTAGCAGCATACCAAATGCTGCGAATGACATGATTTTGTACAATTGAACATGCTTCTATTCTTTGGAAAACAGTTTTCTGATCCATTGTCATTAAAATTAAACACTGCTGTATGAATTGCTATTGAATGTACAGAAGGAAAAGTGTTCAATGGGTGCAGCAGATATCTTGCAAACGAAATTAACTATATTACACGTGCCGGTTGGTTGTAAACGTGCAATTTGATATGCAAATCTTACGCCTATCATCCTTATTGTCTGAGTTATTAGTGATTTTAAGACTAAATAGGTTATGCCTCGAATATCTTTATCATATTTAATGTTTTTGAAATTCATCTGATCTTCAGTTGTTTAGTCAAATTGTAATTACAATGCATTATTTTTGTAGCTATCCGGCCAAAGTCATGGAGCAGGTGAAAGAATTGGCATCTGGATTGGATGAATCGGTACTTGAGACAAGAAGACAAAAGCAAAATATTAAATTTGTTAAAGCAAATGAAGATAGCAAACAGAAAACCAAAGTTTTAGGCAAGTGACACTTACTTTACAATATAGAACTTGTAATGGCAGAGTTTTATTTTACTAATGATGTGTTTGCTTCTGACATCAGTTTAATTGTAGACTGGCAGCCAAACAAAGAAACATGCTACTCTGTTCTTCACAACTATACCAGAGACTGCAATGATTATTTTTGTTCACATTCTTTCAGTATTTCAATTTTTACAATTCTTGCGATAGAGAAACATTATCACACTTGTTCTCTGAAAATTTTAGTAATAAAAATAACCTTCCCTTTTTACTTTCATGTTTCTTTGATGAACTCCTTGACAATTTTAATATGAATTTCACTTTTATGTGGAAATCCAGCAATTGTTTTAGTGACATTTTTATTTGCAAGATTCTTGTGCTTGACTTGGCAGTTTATGCGAGAGAACTTAAAGCAATTTAAATAATTAATGAAAGTTAATAACTAATTTCATCCCAAAGGAACTGTATACATATTTTTCATACCATAAGAGACAGTTCATTTATCTTTATGAGGCAATTTTTAGAAAAAAATATGTGCAACATTTTAATTTTAAATTATTTTTAGCAGCATTCGATTTCCCTTCACTGGCAATCACCTTGTTACTGTCACTTACTGTATTATTGCCAGAAATGTTGTTGTCATTATTTAAAAACTAAATCATCTTCGGTAACATCCAACATGATACATACGGGGATCATAATATGCATCCCACCTTCAAGTCGATTTTTCTAGACTGTGTGGTGTGTTTTGTGGTTCTATAAATACAGTAAAGTCAAAACTCCTTATTCACAGTTTTATTATTTGCAAGAAAGGAAGTGTGACCACTTCCACAATTTTAGCTCAAAATTACACTATTTAAGGATCCGTAACTACCCATATTGTAATTTGGTAAAAAAAAAATGTTTACCACTGAAAATATGACAACGAAGTTTGTAACTTCAGAAAAATTGATTGAAGCCTTAATTTTAAAATGGAAAATGAAATTAAATGACTGTATTATACTTTTGTTTTTTTAAATTTTGACATTATAATCGATAACAATTCTTGCCAATGCTAACCTTGTGGCTACTGATTGAACAATTGCTTATTTCTAGTATGCTACTCTGTAACAACTAGATTAATCTGAAATATTTTTATATCATTAGCCGAGAAGCGATCGCTACCTGAACAGGACAACAATGCTGCAAAGCGCACGCGATGGGAAATGCCAGCAGAATCAAATCGACCCCAAAACAGACCAACGGCTTCATCGTATTTCGAAAGCAGTACCAGCAGTGATCATCCTGACGATTCTTTGCAATCGACAAAAGTCGAACCTCAAAGCCAGTATTCTGTACATCAGAGTTATTACACGAGCACCTACTACAATCGACAACAGAATCCACCCGCAAGCAGCGATAGGGGCCCAGGAGCGCATCACAACCATCCTTCTGACAATGCGGATAATTGTTATAGTAGCGGCAGTTTCGGTAACAATAATGCTAGGCCCAATCAAAATTTAGAATCTGGGACGACCACCATCTCAGGTAAGACCCCTGCGAATGATGGTAGTGATAATGATCTGCTTAACCGTTTCAAACGCTTGGTGGAGTTATTGTCAGATCCGGTTAACGCTGGCAAACTTTCCATAACATTTCTGAACAATATGGCTATTAAAGCAAAATTGGCCGTGGAGTACGAATGGCAGGAAACACCAAAGGCTAAGAAACAAAATCCTAGGTTTTTGTGTCTCGTTTACGTGAATCATGTCTTAGTGACTACCACGGAACCTATTAGAAAGAAACATAAAGCTAAATTGGTCGCATGCGAGATGGCAATTACAAAATTGCGAAATTCAAAAGTAAAAATCGTTAAAAATAATGCTGGTCAACTGGAATTGATCACTTTGGGTCCTGACGTCGACCACGACCAGGATCTTGGCGTCGATCAGGATCAGGATCATGGCATCAACCGTGATCTAGATGCCGTTCCTGGGCCCCTAAATGCACTGCCTCCATCTGAAGATCTTCTTCCCATGGCGAGGATGCACTTTAAAGATTTTGTATTAATCGAACGTGCCGATTTGCCTTTTGCTACAAATCCCATATCGATTCTAAATAACTCGGCTCAGGTGAACGATCGGAAAATATTTTTTGAGTGCGTGTCTTGCCCGACAAGTGCAATGCCACATTTTTGGAGGTCAGATTTCAATTTGCTTTTAATTCTATTGAACAGATTTGCATTTCAGCTAAGTTTTGAATCATTTAAGGTGCTCATAACTGAAATACTAAATTTTGTGTGGATTTTTAAAATTGTTGACCGCCTTAAAATGATTCGAGTACCTACAAGCGCTTGCATTTTCTTGAGAGTTAGAGTGAATTCTGGTTATTTAGGGCAAATCCTAAAGAATGAAAACAGTTTCAACACAGTTGATCGCATAATTGGGGTAACAAATTAATTGGACGTAAACAGTCTAATCGTGACGTGTTGCAATTAGATGGAATCCATTGTAATCAAAATTTCGTTGTACTGGTGGAACTGATTTTAATTGTCATATTTTATAAAATATTAGTAAGGGTTTCAAGATGATAAATTGATTTAACGTATCCACAACACCTGAGTTAACACAAGATGTGGTGGGGAAAAATAATAATATTGTTATTAGATTAATGATCCCATAATATCATTAGAAAACTGCTTTTTAAATGAAAAAAACCAACTTCATATATTTTTCACATTCTTTTTCAGGTGCCTCGTCAAGATTCGCAACATAGCCGTTGGTGAGGGTACCGGCATCAAAAGGGTGGAGGCTAGGAGGGCAGCTGCTGCTGCTGCCTTAGAATTACTGCGAGCTGTAGCCTTCACTTTAGTGGTAGGTAACTGGATGCTTTTCCAACGAGTCTGGATTTGAGTTGACCTTCCTGTCACCTTCGTTTAATTTCAGTTTATATTTAATCGGCATTGAAACAAATCGATTGATGATGTACATAATGTCCTGCTTATTTTTTAAGCATTTTGATATATAAAGTGTAATAGTTTCCAATCATTAGACAGAATAAAACTTAACGATTATTAAAACGCCTTCTACTAAACTAGACTTTTCTCATTACTTTTTAATCCATTAAACTTCGATCTTTGGAACGGAATTTCATTTATGTATTTAAATATATTACTACGATGAGATCTGTTTAAAAATACAACGATCAGACTTGTAATCGTTCAACAGTTTAGACTTTTGACGCTGCTGGTAGTAGTTTGACGCTCCATGCTCGTATTTACAATTTTTGTAAAATAGTACCTTTCCAAAGTTTCTTAAATACTTTTTTCAAGTCTTTTTTATTGTTGATTGAGTTCAATTTTGTTTTTTGTAGGTGAAGCAGTCCTTGGTGCCTGAAAGAAACGTGTCGAAAGATGAGTTTGCTTCTGGAGGCGATGGTGGCAATGCTAATCTTGTTGACGAGGCTATATCAAATGATAACGTTGGAAATAAACTTTTGAGACTCATGGGATGGTCAGGATCGGGAGGTTTGGGAAAACCAGGAAAGGAAGGAATCGCCGAACCTGTAAAGTGAGTCGTCGGCTGCTTAGATTTTACTTTAAACTTCAGCTGGTCACTCATCTTGAATTCATCGGTTAACTTTTTATCGCGATGTTATTTATGGAATGTAGAGCAAGCGAAGTGCGTGGTCGAGAAGGGTTTGGTTTACAAAGTGCCGGTGACGTATCCAAACATTTCCTTAATACGGCCAGAAGAGTGATCAGCGAATATGCCCGTACACCTTCTCATCGGGATTTGGTGTTTGCCAGCGAGTTTACCAAAGAAGAAAGGGCAGCTTTGCACAAGTAAACACTTTCATATTTTTAATTAATCATCAACAAATTTTAGCATACTCCTGAAGAAAATGTTGACGTAATAATTCAACAATCATTCTGTAATCTGCAATGTGTCAGTGACGGTCTTTTAAGACTGATCCCCTAAATTTTCAAGGACCCCTTCTACGTTCATTAACCACAATATGTTTCTTAAGTCTGAAAACTTTTTTACAAAATTTGAAGAAAAAAAAATAGTTGTTTTTTGTTTTTTATAAAAGATTTTTCTAATGAATGGAAAATTTCAGCATAAACCGGTATTTCGAGCAATTTCAAGCATAATTCCAGACTTTTCCATGGTTTTGAAAATTAAACATTTCCCTATTTTCAAGGCTGTTTGAATACTCTGTATATACAATTGCCTCGCGACATTGGTGTCTCAAATTTTGCATTTTTGTTTTTCTACAGAGTTGCTTTGAAACATCGGCTAAAAAGTAGCAGCAGGGGTCAAGGATCAGCTCGATTCTTGGTGATTTCCCAGCCTGTTGATAAGCTCAAGATAATTGAACAGATAATTAAAGATGGTGGTTCAAATGAAAAATACTCGGTTGTACCCCCATCGGGCAGAATTTGCTCCACGCAAAATACAGAATCCACCAGCTCCGTCGGCAATTTAAGTGAGTGATTCCTACCGCAAGCTAGTTTTCAGTCATTATTGTTAGACAGTTGGATGGCTCACTCTCATTACTTTTTGTGTTTGTGATCTTATTGAATCGGGCCGTCGAATTATAATTTGCGTTCATTGTTTTGGTAGTGTCGCCTAGAAATTTAGCCGTTCGCAATTATAACATCGAGACGTTATCATTGATTAGTAATACAGTGGATTCCGCTTTATCTGGACACCGGTTAATCTGGGCAGCCATTTATTAGGGCCAAATTGTCAAGAA
>JAUJYV010002424.1:0-12669 GCA_033995625.1 Ophyiulus pilosus
GAAAAGTTTTGCTTTTACAAATATCTTCATGTTTTTCATAACTTTCTCCTCGTTTTTTCCTTCTCTCACCAGAAACGGTGCGTTGAACAGCACGAGTACGACCACATCTAATCTCCTGAGTGCTTCTTCGTGCGACTTTACGGACAACGAGAGAACGAATTCCACGATGAGTTTGGACCAGACCGGAAACGGATATTTGGGCTATTACATCAACGTGGACACTTGGAGAAGCCAATCCACAAACGGATTGGACCTCATAGAAAACATGGACGGACACGGACATTGCAACGCCAACAAAAACAACGTCTTGGAAGAAGAGGAAAGTCCGGAAGACAGGTAACAAACACGTTTAATTGAAAAAAAAAAGCTTTGTGTAAAATCTTCAACGTTTTTCAGAAATTACAGAAAGAATGAATGATGAGGCTTTTACTCGAAACACTTTGGGTCGATGAAAGTTGCGGTTTTGGAAACGTGACTTTTAAAACACAAATAAATATGAAAGCAATACAAAATTGAATGCGAATGAAGCGTGGTATAACATACTATCATATCGACATGTTTTAACAAGAACGTCAGTAACAAAATTATTTGGGATTTTCGTGGTTTGAACTAGTTTCGTCGCATAACATTGTTATAAAATGCATGGGAAATGAAACTGGAATTCTTGTTGGTGCGCTGTTACTTCCTCCTTATTTGGGTGATATGCTCGCATTTGTACAATTAATAATTCTGCTCACATTCCGCACGATTTGAAGGCGAAAACCTTGGCATGTTTCGACCGGTTTTCTTGGTTAACATGACGCATTCTCTACCGAATGCAGAGATTGAGCGCAAATGTTGATGGTCGTACCACCAATGGCGAACCTTTACGAATATCGATGCAGTTTTAATTGCCTATGGAGCTTTTTCTCTCTCTCTCGTTCTCTAATCAGCACTTTCGGTTTCTGGTTTGCCAGACGATGCGATCAATTATCGAATGTTGATTTTTGAAGACTGCAACCTTGTGCAAATAAGTAATTAACGAAACACCAGTTTCTCTTTCTTGCAGAACGTAAGTCTGAAAATGAGGTTCATTGATGATAATATCAAACTAGTTTCATATACTGTATATCCATATATTTCTGAAAACATGTATGGACACATAGGCTTGGACATATAATGTAGTCTGTTTTATTGCTCAGTGTGAATATGGGACCGTGAATGGCCTTTGATGTGGTCAAAGACCATTCATGTGTCGAGTAGCATGGAAATATGTTTATTAAAACCAACCATCTTCGTTAGGTAAAGTTCCAACTTTGGATTCTTGTTTTGATGTTAAAACATCTCACACAATGTTCGCATTGCTAGAAAAGATGACTCTTTTGTCTTCAAATGGAAAGCATTTAATCTTAGAAATATTCAAGCTTCCGAAGGTATATTTTATCTCTGGTATTTTTCTCCTTTTGCAGTAACAGCAATGACACTGGAAGCAGCATGGACCTTAATTCTCCAGATAGTATGGATACGGCCACAACAGAAGAAGCGCCGCTGATTCCTCACATCACGGGGCAGTTGAACAACGACTTGTATGCGGTGCTCGTCAAGCGCAAGACGGGAGAGCAGCAGCCGAAAAGCAAGCCCTCAACGCCCTCTGAGGATGCCAAAGACAGGGACCTCCTTCCTCCCGGGTGGGAGAGACACCAAGGTGAATGCATGTTCACAATGTCGGGATGGGGTTGTTGGCATGCTCAATGTTGAATTTCTGGCTCTGTATTTGAATGCTGTCGAGATTTTGCAAAGCAAAGTTAATTCCAGTTGAAATAAAATTGTAATTTGCTGCTCTAATTTCAGATAATGACGGCCCGTATTACTGGCACATTAAGAGTGGGACCATTCAACGTGATCCTCCGCCTCCTTTGCCTATGATCGTAAAAGAAGACAAGAAATCCATATCAAATGATAGTCTAATAGTAAGTTGCACCATGCTTTAACCACACTTTAACGGGACTTTTTAACACAACTTTTTAATGTCTATTTAGGTTAATAGCGCTAGCAGCACGTCTTTGTCCGCATTAGGAATGACGGTTGCCGTCCCACCTAACGAAGCCAGAAGTGCTAAGGATAACTACAAGTAAGTATACTTCGAAAGCTATCTTTAATTTTCTTTTTAATTTAGTTGTTCAATATGTCATCATTTTTTTTTTAAATTTCAGGAGAAAGAGTTATCCAAGAGTTGATCAAGAGAAAAAAGAAAAAGTTAGTTAATTTGACATATTTTACAATTTCGCTTTAATAAACATGTCTCCTCTATAAATCAGCTACTACGGTCCTCTTTCTTAACTACTTAACTTTCCTATCTTCCCCTTGGATCCGGCACTGCACATTCCTCTATTATTTCAAAGTTTTTTTCTGTAATTTTCTCGATTTTTCTTTTAACTTTTGCCAGGCAATACGATTTGCGGTGAGGTCTTTAGGATGGGTGGAGATTGCCGAGGAGGACTTAACTCCCGAACGTAGCAGTAAAGCCGTCAACAAATGCATCGTGGATCTGTCGTTGGGAAGGAACGACATTTTGGACGTTGTGGGGCGCTGGGGAGATGTGAGTAAAACGCCTAAACGACTCTTAACGAGGGAAAAAATTCTGTGCAGAGACCTCGTTTATTTATTAACTTTGGTCTTTCTCGTTTAAGGGTAAGGATCTGTTCATGGATTTAGATGACCACAGCCTGAAACTGATTGATCCGGAAAACCTCACAGTACTTAATACACAACCCATTCACACCATTCGAGTGTGGGGAGTTGGAAGGGATAATGGAAGGTCAGTATGCCCTTTTTTCAAGTTAAAAAATGAATAATAGAGATATTTTGTACAATAAGATTTAGACAAAACAGGTTGAAGGCGAATGTAGAGGGGATAGAAAAATTAGATAACAGGAAGATTCTTGCTTAATATAATCGACAATTATGAAAATCTGATAGAGCAGTGTTTTTCTGCTGGCGTACTACTTGAGTTCATGAGTAAAAAAACATTACATGTGCTGTGAGAATTTTAATGCTGTTAATAATTTCTTTTCGAGTATTTTAAGCAAAAATATTTCAGTTTTCTTATTTTTTCCTTTTGCAAACCCATGCAAAATATACTAAAGCTTGTAATAACTCAAATGGTCATATTACCATCTTAAACCCAGTTTGTGATCGTTTCATTTTTTGACGTTAACAAAAAAATGTTGATTTTCTAAAGTTTATTAAAAACCTTTGTCAAAGTCGAAATTTTTAAAAAAAAATACTGAAATTGAAGCTGATGGATTCACTTTCCTTTTCTGGGCCATGTCTGCAGATTTCGTAACCGTTCCTTTTTGAAACCTCAGTTAAACCTTCCTCGATTTAACGAATTTTCGGATGCCCGTGTGTTTTTTAGATGCCATTTTGCTAATTGGTTTTGTATTTGCCTTTTTGTTTCTTTTTTCCCATTCCCGTTGCCTTCTATATCTCTCTCTCGATCCGTGTTCTTCCCTGCTACTGTGATTCTTGTAAAAACAGGGAAAGGTAAAAAACCGTTCAATTTATGAACTTTTTTCAGCATCGTCTTGCACATAGTTGTTTGCATGAAGCCGTTGCATGGAACATGCTGCATCCTATCGTCTGTGATGCATGGACTTTCTTATGTAATAGTTACTGAACATTTAAATCTTCTGTGGAAAACGAAACCAACTTCACTGATTAGTATATTTATAGAGTGAAATCCTGAGTAAATAAATTATATATTGCTTATATGGCTATAATCATATCCATGTATGACAATACATTCAAGTATATCCATATACAGTGGACCTTGGCTATAGCGCGAGATCTTTTTATATATATGAATCACCAGGCCCATCACCCAGCATTATATCCAAATTCACAGTATAGCGAGGGTCTACTGTACCTCTGTACGTGTCCAATTTACGCTAAGTACTATTCTCTAAACAAAAGTATGAAATATACATTAGAGTAGCTATTCATACTTGGCATGTTGTGAATTTCTTATTGTTATAACTATGACGTTTTGTTGCTTTTATTAAAATAACGTGTCATCAACATAGTTCTGTATGTAGTTTGCATTTTGTATCTTAATATTAACTAGGCGACCCTACTAATTGAGTAATTAAAAGCTTAAGGTGTACCGGGGCATTGTTTCGTCAAAAATATGGCTTTTATGGCAAATCTTTATTTTCGAAATGTTTCAGAGATAATTATTACTTGGTGTAGATACAATTGTTGCTCAGAAAATGATATGTTGTATTCTATTTATTCTATAAGTTTGTAAAAGTCATCAGATTATAAAAATGGCCGATAACTTTTAGTTGCGAAATATCCCTGGACACACCTGTTAACTGGCTGTTGGAGGCATTGAAATACGCGTGGCAGTTCATTTAAGCATTGTTGCCATCCATAAAATATTAAAATATGTTTAATAAGATAAAGTTTATTCGTAAACGTGTTAAGCTTATGTTTTAGTATTGTTTTGGCAGTCGTAGCATTCCTCGTCTCTAATAATAATAGCATCTCGTTTCTATGTTTTCAGAGATTTCGCTTACGTGGCCCGAGACCGTGCAACACGCAAGCACATGTGTCACGTGTTCCGGTGTGACACGCCGGCTAGGACCATCGCCAACACTCTGAGGGACATCTGCAAGAAAATCATGATCGAGCGGAGTCTCACGCAAAACCTCGGAAAGGCCATTGACACAGGAAAGAATGGAGCGACGTCTGCTAATGGGGGGAACATGGTCAGGACGGGGCTGGCGAGACCCACAAACTTGCCCACCGAACACAGGCGGATCCCCAGCAGGGGAGCTATCACTACGTACTCAGGTGAGTTTACCCTGGACAGTACTATGCCGTAAATATGAGGTACCCATGATACGTAGTCAGTGAAACTTTATGAATCCCATGTACGTTGACAATTTTGAACCTCCTTAATGCAGCAATTGCACTCACGATTTTTGTCTGTTTTGTCAAACTTTCAGCCCAGTCTTTTCCAACCCCGATGGAGGAACCGAAGAAAGTATTGCGAGTCCATTACGTGGGAAGTACCAAAGTGAACAAGGCCACCGGAATGGACGTTCTCAACTCTGCTATCGAGAACATGTGTTCTGCAGTCCCAATGGACCAATGGCAGTTCGTCAACGTGGCAGTTGCACCATCGACCATCACCATCAGTGAACTCGGGGTAAGGGTCATTACTATTATTTCCCCCGTTTAAGATCTTAGGTACAGCAGCTAGTCCTCAACATTTTTTTGTGGAAACATTTGGCAGTTAACGTCAAATTGGTTTTGATCTTGTTAAACGTGTTAACAATTAGTAAAAAATCGAACTAATTTTACATAATTCTATTAACAATTATTTCTATGTGCAATTTCTACGATTGTTAATTACTTTTGTCCCTTGATTTATTTGGCTGTAACATATTTCGCTTTTTGCAGGATGAAGGAAAGCAGTTGGTCGAGTGCCGCGTCAGGTTCTTGTCGTTTTTGGGCATCGGGAAAAATGTCAAGTAAGTGAAAATGTATAAAATATGTAAACTACCGGTTAAAAATAGTTTCACAATACTATAAAGTAAAAAATTGCCAACATTAGCTGTGGTCACGAAATGGCGGATTTCAATTATTGTATAGAATTATTGTAAATATGCATGATCTCACCAAATTTAGTTAAAAAAACAAATTTTTACGGCAGGAAATATATAGGAAGGTATTGCAATATGCATAACACAAAATGGAAATTGTAATTAAACGAAGGGCCGGTAATACAATACATAGACCACAAACACACTTCACTTGTATTATCACACAATAAGATTATTCTGCCTGTGACAGATTTGGCCAAATGCATATTTGGATTTCTATTAGCTTTCATAACTGTACACAATCAAACGTATACCAAACGTCGTTTTGATCTAAGATTTTCAATCGTTCCGTGACCACAGCCATTGTTTTCAATCCAACCTGCAAATTGGTTATAATTTTTGCTAACTAATTTCTATCCATTGTTTTACTTTTTCCATAAAATATTGGCTTTGATATCAGTCATGCTCTTATGCTTTAATGTTTTATCCCCAGACATTGTGCTTTTATTGTGCACACGGCCCACGACCAATTTGTGGCTCACATATTTCATTGTGAACCATCGTCCGGCGCTTTATGCAAAACCATTGAAGCTGCTTGCAAGGTGAGCATTTCCGCCTTGTATTCGCATAAACATATTTTAGGCATTATAAAAGTATACGAAAATATTGTTCATACTTTAACAAATATTAATATGAAAGTGATTGAAATGTTAAATCTTTTAATTCAGCTAATCATTTAATTTGTATAATTCCAGCTGCGATATCAGAAATGTCTAGATGCTCATCCTGCTGGTTCTGACAAAAGAAACGGAGATTTGCAGAACGGAAAAGTAAATTATTTTTCAGTCGCTTGCGAAAAAATAAAGCCATTAAGGAATCTCTACAGAAACAGTTACAAAGAGAGTTTTGATTAGGATGTGAGAATCACAATGAGAACCACTCACTGATCATGATCCATTGTAATTGTTTTGAGTATTTTGAGTAATTGCGGCTTTTCATTCAAGTTTTCATTTGCCCTCCTCATTCATACGTGTAATACTAATATGTCGAGTGTCCTTTTAGGGCATCGGAGCCGCCCTAAAGACCGTTCTGGGAACGCTAACGGGAAGGCGCCAAAAGTCGGGAGAATCGTGAAGCTGACGGGAGTCCTCGGACGCCGGACATCATCGGCTTCCTCCCCCCAAAAACCGCTGCTGCTGCCGCCCTCAGTGGGACAGATCACTGAGGGAACTAAAAAAGCCTTTTTTCGTGGCAAAACCAAATAATTCCGTGGAGCTGCTTTTGTATAATATGTACTCTGGAATATCATTTTTTAAGCCTCTCATTTTTTACTCGGATGAGAGCATCAGTCAAAGTGTATCGAATATTAATTAGAAGATGATACAAAATACCTCGCATTTACACCAACCCGATCGAAACCCCCCTTTAGATAGACGTTTCAATAGAAATCCTTTCATAATGCATATGGGACGTGCACACGCTTTGTGGCTGTTTATCCTTGACGGGCTGTTAAGTGGCGTTTCTGGCCGTGGTGTTTTAGGGTGTTTACACAAACTTTTGTTTTATGCCAGATTCACAATGCATTAATCAACTGCGAAAAAACCAAGGTTACTCTGTTTGTGTAAAACGACCAATGATGACAAAGTGGCATACTTTGCGACATTGAAAACGTTGTCAGGGCATCAATCTGAAGTATCACGTCGAATGGTATATGGTGCTACATAAGACATTTATGGACATGCATGCACATTTATAGATTATGTAATGACATTTGTCATATCAGCTCATATGACGCTATTTAGGAACTTTGGTAAAGTCACAACAGCATAAGTGAAATACTTGTTGACACATTGTGGAATGCAGGGCGATTGACTATGAGGTGGATTAAATGTGACCGCATGTAGGACAATTTCCGCTTTAACGGTTGTTGTACGATGTTCTTTGCATTATGAATCTGGCATTACGATACAACTATTTCTACAAAATTTGGTTTCCCTTTTCGGACTTTGAAATAATTGTCAGCGTTCAATATTTCTCTGAATGGAATTTAATAGTAACTGTCTCCCCTTTTGCCATTGCTGTTACAATACTGAAATTGCTGAGCATCTTTTTTTTCCTTCAACTTATTGCTTCCTCTAATCCTGTTGGACTAGAGGATTTGTTTCAGTAAACCTTCCAGGTAGCAAAATTGAACAAAGTCAGTATTATTACATTTACATATGATACACGTGCTTTGATGCATTTCTGATTATGTGAGGTTCTTGAATGGCTTGATTATCTTGAATCTCTTTAAAATATGAAAGCGAAGCTTTAAAAATGTGTTTTAAAATCTCGAATGTTTAGCATTTTTTCAAAGGTGTAATGGTCTTGAAAATCTTTTAATTTCTTGAATGCCTTGTAAATTTTAATGGTTATAATGCTTTTTCTAAATTTTGAAGATCTTTAAAGATTGCTTTTATTAAATACGCCTTTCTATGGAAATTTTTTGCTACCTGGATTTGGGATTCACTGAATGCAGCTCAAAGGTCTTGAGCTTTTTTTACAAGGTTTAATTTCAGTCTCTTCACTTTCATCTGTGATAAACAGCTCAAAGCAGTCCCTGCTTGCACCCCCTTGATAAACTTTAATACTTCAAGATTCAATGGCAAGATTACCGAGTTTCATGATCGTAATCGTCGAGGAAAAGTTCACGTCAAATTACGTTACATTCTTGAAAGTTTCAGTGATCTTTAAAAATTTTAAAATTGTGAAATGATAGTGGAATGGTTGTCATGAGCATTTCCTCGAAGATTTTGCCTCAAGAAACTTGCTTTAACAAATCGTCCCTGAGAGTATATGTTCAGTTTTCGCGTATGCTTCGTTCGATTAACGTGCATCCGTGAATCTCGCAAATCTCTCGATCTCCTCGTACTTGTCATTTCGTTAACCTGTAATTCAATAGCTTCACACATAAGTTTTCCCAATTTCCCAATTCCGTAAATGTTTCGAAATGCTTGGAGAAATGTAGTGATCATCCTCGTTTAAAGATTTGCTGAAGCCATCATTTTGAATTTTCGATGGGTAAAGTAATTCACATGATTGGTAATTACTTTCTTTCACAACCCAGAAATGTGATGTGTTATATCTCATAAATGACAATATCTGTCATATTCCATATACATGTATGTCTGAAAATATTTGTGACCATATATGGCTTTTATGTCATTGTCCATATATGGAAGAAGCCATGAGCGCATATTATGGTTAAATGTATGCATACGACACAAAAATACAGTACATGGAAAATGTGCAGATTTTGGCATATCAGAAATTGGTCACATGGGTAAATATCTGCATGTACTTGGTCATAAAGGGGCAAACAATGTCATAGTTGGGCTTTATGGCCAGAAATGGCACATATTTCCAATTTTGAATATGTCTATATGTGGCGTTTCTCGAATCATTGACCAAAATGATTCTTTGGCAAATCTTTCCAATGTCATAACTTCACCATTACAACAAGATTGTGATTCACAAATCCATTTTTGTTATTGCTGCTGTTGTTATTGCAATATTCGCATTTGTTAACACGTTTTTTTGTTTTGTTTTTTGTTCCATTTTTCGTTCGTGTTGAAACATCACCCGTTAGATTTAATCGGCGTAAGGTTAATTTTTAATTTCCTAATCGACGATTAAGCGAGTGTTCCCTTCATAACTGTACAGTGCTTGTTTTGGCCGTTTTATAAAGTGACCAATGTCCGCACATATAATTAGCGAAACTATACATATTAATAGGACTATGGGCAGCCAGCACTTTGTAAAATGACCTTGATTTAGGTTTAGATCAAATTCATTCATTGCGAAAGTAGTTAATCTTCTATTTTGTATAATAACTTATCCCTCCATTTTTCCTTCCTGGCCAGATGTTACAGGTTTTACTTTATTTTTTTGTTTCATTTCAGTCCGTTTTAAAGTGTGTCCAGTGTGAGTGTGTTTGCGTGACGTTACGATGTAGCTTTTTCGAAGCAAAACACGGAAGTGTTTATCATTAGCTGATATGTACGTGGCTTGAAATTTCAATCTTCGATCATTTTTTAAAAAAAAGAATTTGGACTTTCATTATACCGGTTGGGATTAGAAATAGGAAATTGAGGGAAGTTTGAAAAGTTTGAAATGTGTCATGATGTTGAGAAACATTTTTGACAAAACGTTGTTAGTTTAAAGAAACCATTGCGAAATGACACGGCTTTAAAGACAAATTCGAATAATTTGAATCTAATGAATTTGAAGTATCGCTTCAAAATAAATCGTGTATCACTGATTCAATCTGTTAAGTTTAGCTCCAAGTTTGGGTTTGGAATGATGGTTTTGAGGAACGTTATCCTTGAAAAGTTTTGGAGATTTTAATATTATAGAGATGTGCAGGATTCATTCTGATAAAATCAAGTTTAAAACTTGATGTTAGTTCATGTGCTAGTTTAACAATTTATCTTAAAATTACGTCAAATGAACCTTACAGAGTATCATAAACTATCATTCTGGAAGCTAACGAAACATTAGATTGAAATTTTGTTTTTCAAATGTTTGTCTTTCAAAACCAAAGGAATTTCGCATTGGGAACTGTTTAAATGAAATTGGTTGAACCCATGTTTGTAGAATCAGAAAACTGTTATATCAGTGTAAAAAGATTTCGTTATAAGCAATTTTGGTGGTCTGTAGAAGTTCGTTATATCCCATTTTGAGACTTGAATCTGAACGAAAAGAAACTGCAGCTTAGTCTACTCTTAAAATCCGAACTTTTCACAAGAAAAGTGATTTTATCTCCCAATTTTTCGAAATGTAAACTTGTTAAAGTTTAGTTTTGCTTTAATTTTGATTATTTACTATTTTTATTATTATTACTATTATCATTATTATTATTTTTTATTTTTGTAAAAAAATATAATAGGATCGTCATTAAGTACTCCTTCAAGGATGTAATATTATCATTTATGGTTTCATTTCAGTAAATATTAATTAATATTCATTACTATACAGGGTGTCTGTTGAATCCGAGTCCCAGCATTTGGTTCATGCCGAATTATTAGATTTCAGGATTTTATACTAAAGATTTGAGAGAAAAAAAAAGCTAGTCAAGATGGGCATTATTCGTTTGTTGTGTATGAAACTACTTAAAATAGTATAAAAAGTAACTCATCTTTATTGTTCAATTATGATGTGTTTTAAAGTGAATCGAATCTGAAAAAAAAAGTTTTTTAAAAGTTTAAAAACTTAACGAGTTTTAAAGTGAAATGGCACTATTTTTAAAGGCAAAAGTGAGGAAACTAATTTTTTTAAACCATTTTTGGACACAGATTCAGTAGACTCCTTGGATTAAAGTGTAATTCGCATAATACGTCATACCTTCCATTATGACGACATAGTTCCCATCCTTACACCCACGATGGCGTTATAGTATTTCCTATCCTTACACCTACTATGACATCCACTCTTCCCATCCTGGTACCCTTGATGACGTCATACTTCCCATCCTGATCCTTACAGCCACGATGGCGTCATATGTCCCATCCTGGCATTACCAATGACGTCATATCTCCCGTCCTGACATTCCTGATGACATCATACTTCCTTGATGATGACTTCATAGTAGGCGTTTTAAGTGTCCAGAGGTCACTCGGAGATGCAAAAGTTTACTGGTCAGTTTGTATTTAGCGTTCTGCATTAGATCGAAATCCCCTTTTGTCCAGTTTCTATCTCTAGCTCATCCTCTTCAGCTTCATGGTCGTGGACACCTCAAGAGCTCCCCGTGGGTGGGAGGAGCCTGTTCGCAATTGGCTGCAGCTCTCGAGGTTTCCGCCTCCGCAAATAGCTATACACGTAGAAGCGAATCATTTTGTATACTGAAATCGATGGAATAATACTAATAATTGATATTCATGCTTATTCATGTGAAAGTCTCGAAATAAAGTTTATTTTCACTGCGGCACAAAAAACATAATATTGCATTTTTAATTAATGAAGTTTTTCTTTGTGTTAGGATGAAGATTATTCCACAAGATCAGTATGACAAGATTTGGTATTATTATAGTAAGTATTTTACTTATTTAGTGTTTGCTAGGCACTATTACTAAATCTTTATTTTTAAAGTTCTTAGATCTTAGGGCACTGTCTTTGGGGAACTTTGGGGGAAGGGTGGAAATATCCCATTTCACGAAAGCTCAAACTCTCTAATAAAAAGGCATATTTCAAATATGTTTGCATACAGTATGTGATCATGGGCTTGTATAAGTTAAATTTTCCACCGTCCCACAATTTTTTGGGCGCAAATATCCCAGGAACGTGAAAATCCCATGGTTGGAGTTTTAAGTAAATACAGAGATAAAGTCCTTGAACATTTTTTTTTTAAAATTTCCTTTTGAATATAAAGGACCTTTAGCTTTGGTTTAGTTTTTTTTTCGCATGCAAAAATGACCTCAAGGTTGAAATAATTAAATTAAAAAAAAAATCTCAGAAATTATTAAAAATGTCAAACTTTATTAAAGATAATTCAAAATATGAAAACACCACTTCCAACATTCCAAGTATTTACATTATTTAGATTCTTAACATGTCACTTGGGGGCAGCATTCTGGATAATTTTTGTTTATGTTTTCAACACGACGACATCCTTGTGCTGCTACTGCAATTCCGCAACTAAATGAGACAATATAAATTTACGAAATGGTAGCGAATAGAAATATCGGAACGGAATAATTATGAATTGAAAATTGGTCGTATGAAAAATACAGTAAGTACTAATGTTCAAGTTCAATAATCTTACCTTTCTTGATCAATATAGAGTAGATCATCAGTAGTTCTACAGGACACTTTGGAGCAACCTTCCCGGAATTCGGTTTGACCAACGTCCAAGTTGATCCTGTCACTGGCCCTAATGCACTTGTTGGGAGCATCTAATAATTGTACAAAATATAAGTAAGATCCTGACAATAACAGTTAAATTCGGTTCAATTTAAAGTAGCTTACTTCGGGTTGGAGTAACTCGCTCTGAAGCAACAGCTGCATTAATACACTCCAAAACAGCCACTACAGTCACCAAAAC
>JAUJYV010002425.1:0-12669 GCA_033995625.1 Ophyiulus pilosus
CCCTGATCATTCCCCCACCATTCCTCACGTGATCGACTTTCTGGACACCAATTAGCCCAATGACCATTGCATCTAGATCACTGGGCGGTGTCCAGAATGTCACCTGACACACAATGGTCATTCTCTAGCGTCCAAGCTCGACCCTCGACCTAGCAGTCCAGCAAGGAATATCCAAAAATGTAAGTAAAGTTATCTTAGTTACATTATATGTATATACAATTGAACAAATATCAATTAAACATCAAATATACAATTTATATTTGAATTTTGATGTTCAATTGATGTTTATTTAATTGTATTTTACCGTACGCCACATTCCTGTATAGGCCTATTGTATAGCGTGCGTGCATGCACGTGGCTATACAATAAGCCTCCTCGGGAAGTCTGGTATTTTAACAAACGGCTTTTAACGAACCCCCACCAAAAATTAAATATTTTATAATTATTTAATTATAGTTTGCTTATAGGTGGTCCCTTTTCTCAAAGGAAGGGCTCCATTTTGTATTTGTTTAATTTTATATTGCCATAGCTGCGGCGCGCTTACTCGCCACATAAAGGAGTAGGCCTATACACGAGTGTGGCATGTACACGCGCCACATCTACAGTAATATACAATTAAACATCGTTGTTTAATTAATTGATACAAAATTGAGCCCTTCCTCTGAGAAAAGGACCACCTATAAACAAAAATTCAAGTATGAACGGAGCGCTCGGGGAGATGCACAAAAACGTATAAAGACATAGTTGTATACCATCAGTTTTTGTAAAACGTATAATGGTTTCGGTTTTTTTTAGATGAAGACGAAAAATGCAAAGTCTCAGATGAACATGATGGAGAGTCTTCCAAGACTCAGAAAAGAGGACTCAGGGGTTATTCAAAAACTGGAAAAAGAGAGATTAAATCTCTTAAAGATATAAAAAGGAACCAACTGTGAGCAATGAATCTTATACCATGGATGATGCAGATGGGAAGGACGACAAGGGCAGGAAAAAGTTACGTGTAAATTAATTATTTGAACAACAGAGAGTTTGAGCCATCCGAACGTTAACGAAACGATAACGACAACGATAAACAGCGTGGGCGGTCCGAAATGGCATTGGAATGCCATTCTTCGCATAGGGTAGTCCTTGACATTCCAATTTTTTATTTATTATCTATTTTGATTTATGGACATATGGATCATGATTTATTTTGATGTATTGGATATTTATTGATTTGTTTTTAATAAAAAAAGTATAATTCAATTGGCTTTTGTTGTGATCCATCTTTGTTTGGTAATGAAGACGTCAATTTCTGATAAAAAAGACGTCATTTTATGGTTTAATAGACGTCAATTTATGGTCAAAAAGACGTCATTTTATGGTAAAAAAAGACGTCATTTCTTGGTCAAAAAGACGTCATTTTTCGGGAAAAAAAGACGTCATTTTTTGGTTCAAAAGACGTCATTTTTCGGTAAAAAAAGACGTCATTTTTTGGTTCAAAAGACGTCATTTTTTGGTCCAAAAGACGTCATTTTTTGGTCATGAAAATGACCAAAAAATGACGTCTTTCGGATGGACATTTTCACGTCATTTTTTGGTCATTTTTTGGGCTAAAAATGACGTCTTTTGGACCACCAAAAATGACGTCTAAATGACGAACTTTGCTACCTGGGGAATGTCTTGCTGGTGCAGAAGTTTGGATGCTTGTTCCACGGGTACCCAAGACTTGTTCGTGCACAACTTGGACTGGTTCTTCTGATAAGGTGTGGCGTTTAAGCAAGCAAAGCAATGGATGTTGTCCTTAATGCCAATGCCGATTTTCAATCTGTTTGGACAGCCTAACTCGCCCTCTACAACTTCCACATTGGAACCATTGCTACATCATGTTGTTTTCTACTACTTTTTGTAAAGATGACCTTGAAAAACTAAATCATTGTCAATGAAAATCACATAACACAATGTCCCCTTAACAAAGTATACCACTCACAACCTCACATTGCAGTAGTCGCTGTAATTTTGAAATGACACATGGTGGTGAAGTACTTATGACTCACACTGTACGTTCGATTTTTAAACAAATGCAGGACAAGTAGTTTATATTCAATTCAGTTCAACTTAGTATTCTACAGTCAGAAAATAAATGCCATATAGTAGGGGAGGCGTACCCAATTTCAGGAGAATTCTTCTATGACAGTAGCAACTTGGACATCATTGTTAGATTGAATTTTTACCTTCAAGATCAGGAGAATCACAAGGTAGGCTATTCCATCTTCTAATCGCACGCAGAAAGGACCAATAGCAAGCATCTGTCTTGTCAGAAGCTTGATCAAAGGATTTAAGTGAATGTTTACTCTTAGAGTGGTCGTAAGCCATTAATATATGTAAAACGAGATATGAATTTGGAGAAAGATTAAAACGTTTGAATAACCCAGAGATAACTTTTCGTGTCTGGACCTCAGCAAGTATCAATTTAAAGAGTGGAGTATTTCTGTCACACTCGTAGAATGTTGATAACTGCACTTAACAAATCTTTCTGGCCTATGCTAGGCCATCACTATATCCTGAATATGAACCATCCTATTGAGCTTTTCTATATTTCTTTGGTTTCTTTGACTTTCAGTCTGCATTGCTTGACTTGTTTGACTTGCATTTCATCATGTGTATACATGCAGCCACATATTATAGCTTATCTCTTTATTTTCTAATAATCACAACAGGATGGAGGAGGGAGCTAGTAAGGAATTTTCCCAGAGATGAAAGGGGAAGATTCCTTCCACAGGGAGTGGATACAGCTGGTAAGGCAATGTTTTTATACTTTTTTTAAAAACTATGAACATTCTGTTAATGAGGTAAAACAGGAAGGGATGTGTACTATATACATGGTTTGATTGAGAAAGTTAACGGAAATCCATACACTTAATAAAAATCTCAAATTAGGAAAAGGAAGATAATCTGTGTGTATTAAAACAACTGTTTTCATCTTCATTTGCAATTATATTTATAGAAGTTGAGGAAAATGCCAATAATGTACATACAATAACATATGCAATAATGTACAATAATGTATATTACTGATATGATTTCCATAGAGGACACGTTATGCTCTATTCACAGAATATTGCACAATTTAATGAAGACATTAGCATGAATAACATACTGCATATAAAAGTTGCTGATGAATTCCCACATTAGCTTAATTTCTTTGTGTATGTACTTCTAAGAAACGTATTTGTTTGCCATCATTTGCAACTATACAAACATAAAATTATGTTACACATCTGATAACAGTCAATAAAATACATGTATAGTTCTTGTTTCAGTACAAAGCTTATTTACGTTACATGTGTTTCCCACTTCCCCTTACTTTCTAACACTTAAAGGGTATTTCGGTTGAGAGTGGTCGGATTAACATTAATTTAGAGATCTTCACGAGAATAGCCTTTTTGTAGCATATCTTGCCACTGGCTTCGTCTCAGGAAGTGCTAAGGATTACTATTCCCTATTCAGTGGAGGTGATAGTGGGGTGCATTACCAGTATCTTTATTTTGACATATTTGTGTCATAGTTACACAAAATAAAGAGGCTCTTGTTAGAGACTCCGTAGACAACATTTCAATAGGCATAGCTGAACTTAAATCTAGTGCTTATACCTAAGTGGAGGGTACCATTCTACCTTAACTACAACACAGCAAAGTCTACCTATAGCACTATGGTAGGAGATACAAAATTTATATTACCAAAATAGCTGACATTTTTTCCCAAAGTGCTTCGGATCAAAAATTATTTTATGGATATCTGTGAACAAACGCTTTCAGTTAAAATCTAACAACATCAGTGGATAAATTTTCTATTTTACTGCATTAACAGAATATTCATAAGTATAATATGCCAGCTAAATATTCCCCAAACAAAACTGACATTTTAAAGTCCATTACTACTTAAGAGACCAAATTGGAAACCTGTCATAATCCATGTGTTTTTCCCTCTTTAATTTCAACAGTTCCCACACTTTTTGTCAACTGTATGTAAAGTGCTGATATAAATGTGTTCAAACTAATGGTTTGGTCTTTCATTTTAGACCAAGAAAACAATGAGCAACCTCCTGTGGAGATGCCGCACCCAGTTGATGGTAAGCATTGATGGTGCTCAGTGACACCAAATTTAACAGTTGGATGGCCCTATTTGAATAAACTGCGCAAGTTTTTTCATCATTCACAAAAATGTATGTACTGGTTAGTTTTGTATTTGAAAGAATGTATGAAATGTCAAATTAGTGCTGTTATACAATGACAATTGCCGCTTAAGATGCCGCAAACAAAGGTCACAATATTAGTGCTGTTTGGGTGCCAAAAAGACAAGGTTATAAATTTTTAGTGCAATTGAAATAATGGTTAAGACAGTTTCACAGTAAACTTAACAGTGCATAGTCAGTCTTCACACAAAACTCGTTCAAAGGATTTGAGTTATTATACATACTTCTAAAGTGGTAGTTATGCATTAATATATGGGAAACAATATGTAAATTACAAGAAATTTGAAATATTTGGATAACTCGTAAATAACTTTGCATCTTGATAGTGCATCCCAATTTAGAGAGTGGAGGATTTCTGTCACACTTGCAGAATGCTGATAATTGCCCTTAACGAATATGGCTGCCCTTTGCTTTACTATCTCTATATATGAACCATTCTATGAGAGTTCCAAATAGGAGAGCAATATTTAAACATTGAGCAAACTAGATTTGTATAGCCAGTTTCCTTGACACTTTCCCCACATTCTCGATATATGCATTGAATTAATAGTTAATGTAGCCTCCATTCTTTTGAAAAACCTGTAGTGCTCATTTTGGCAAAGAGTTGATCATGTTGTACAACAAATTGTAATCAACTTCTTCCCATGCTTCCATTATGGCTTGACCAAAGGTTCTCTTTTGGATTGAGATTTCTTGAACAAGGTGTCGAATCCATTGCAGATATTCCATTGTCAATAAACCACTTCCATTCATTACTTTGCTGTATGTACTGAACAGTTGTCTTGCTGGAAATGGATGAATGGACCACTAATCTTTTCAAAAAACGGTATCAGGTGATTATTTATTATTGCCTGGTATGTAATTGCATTCAGACAACTTGTGATGTATGCAATTGGAGTTTCCCACCCCAAATGCAGTCCAAATTATCACACTGTCCTCCTTGTTGTCAATTGAAGATTAGAGGTTCACCCTTCCTCTGGTCATGCTAATGGGCTTAATATCCCATCCATTGGACGATGAGTGGAAAAAGTCATCTGGTGTGATAAAAAATTAATTTAGATGGTCCGGATGTATGGCACAGGTATTGGCATGATATGAGAAGAGGTGAACTTGTGTTATCCAAACAACAAGGAGGATGCAGTGTGATGATTTTTGTCATATTTACGTGGGGTGGTAAAAACCCTGTTGCATTCCTCACATCTTCCTTTTCTAGCAAAACAACTGTCTGGTGCATACAGCAAAGTCAACATGGGAGTGGTTTCTGGACAATGGAATACCAAAAATCTACCAGTATCTTTATTTTGACATATTTGTGTCATAGTTACACAAAATAAAGAGGCTCTTGTTAGAGACTCCGTAGACAACATTTCAATAGGCATAGCTGAACTTAAATCTAGTGCTTATACCTAAGTGGAGGGTACCATTCTACCTTAACTACAACACAGCAAAGTCTACCTATAGCACTATGGTAGGAGATACAAAATTTATATTACCAAAATAGCTGACATTTTTTCCCAAAGTGCTTCGGATCAAAAATTATTTTATGGATATCTGTGAACAAACGCTTTCAGTTAAAATCTAACAACATCAGTGGATAAATTTTCTATTTTACTGCATTAACAGAATATTCATAAGTATAATATGCCAGCTAAATATTCCCCAAACAAAACTGACATTTTAAAGTCCATTACTACTTAAGAGACCAAATTGGAAACCTGTCATAATCCATGTGTTTTTCCCTCTTTAATTTCAACAGTTCCCACACTTTTTGTCAACTGTATGTAAAGTGCTGATATAAATGTGTTCAAACTAATGGTTTGGTCTTTCATTTTAGACCAAGAAAACAATGAGCAACCTCCTGTGGAGATGCCGCACCCAGTTGATGGTAAGCATTGATGGTGCTCAGTGACACCAAATTTAACAGTTGGATGGCCCTATTTGAATAAACTGCGCAAGTTTTTTCATCATTCACAAAAATGTATGTACTGGTTAGTTTTGTATTTGAAAGAATGTATGAAATGTCAAATTAGTGCTGTTATACAATGACAATTGCCGCTTAAGATGCCGCAAACAAAGGTCACAATATTAGTGCTGTTTGGGTGCCAAAAAGACAAGGTTATAAATTTTTAGTGCAATTGAAATAATGGTTAAGACAGTTTCACAGTAAACTTAACAGTGCATAGTCAGTCTTCACACAAAACTCGTTCAAAGGATTTGAGTTATTATACATACTTCTAAAGTGGTAGTTATGCATTAATATATGGGAAACAATATGTAAATTACAAGAAATTTGAAATATTTGGATAACTCGTAAATAACTTTGCATCTTGATAGTGCATCCCAATTTAGAGAGTGGAGGATTTCTGTCACACTTGCAGAATGCTGATAATTGCCCTTAACGAATATGGCTGCCCTTTGCTTTACTATCTCTATATATGAACCATTCTATGAGAGTTCCAAATAGGAGAGCAATATTTAAACATTGAGCAAACTAGATTTGTATAGCCAGTTTCCTTGACACTTTCCCCACATTCTCGATATATGCATTGAATTAATAGTTAATGTAGCCTCCATTCTTTTGAAAAACCTGTAGTGCTCATTTTGGCAAAGAGTTGATCATGTTGTACAACAAATTGTAATCAACTTCTTCCCATGCTTCCATTATGGCTTGACCAAAGGTTCTCTTTTGGATTGAGATTTCTTGAACAAGGTGTCGAATCCATTGCAGATATTCCATTGTCAATAAACCACTTCCATTCATTACTTTGCTGTATGTACTGAACAGTTGTCTTGCTGGAAATGGATGAATGGACCACTAATCTTTTCAAAAAACGGTATCAGGTGATTATTTATTATTGCCTGGTATGTAATTGCATTCAGACAACTTGTGATGTATGCAATTGGAGTTTCCCACCCCAAATGCAGTCCAAATTATCACACTGTCCTCCTTGTTGTCAATTGAAGATTAGAGGTTCACCCTTCCTCTGGTCATGCTAATGGGCTTAATATCCCATCCATTGGACGATGAGTGGAAAAAGTCATCTGGTGTGATAAAAAATTAATTTAGATGGTCCGGATGTATGGCACAGGTATTGGCATGATATGAGAAGAGGTGAACTTGTGTTATCCAAACAACAAGGAGGATGCAGTGTGATGATTTTTGTCATATTTACGTGGGGTGGTAAAAACCCTGTTGCATTCCTCACATCTTCCTTTTCTAGCAAAACAACTGTCTGGTGCATACAGCAAAGTCAACATGGGAGTGGTTTCTGGACAATGGAATACCAAAAATGGATTGACCACCCTGTTCACCTAATCAATTTAGCAGTTTCACAGATTTTAAGCTAGCCATACTGGAAGAATGAGAAGAGATTGATTTCAATTTGCTGTAAAATTTGATCAAATCTATGCCAAAACTATATAGCCATTTATATTTAAATGCATCATTTCTTATTAATTCATCATTTTTCTAAAGTGGTTCTATCATTCTGGGCTTGTCTTTTTCATTTTATTTCGTTGAAGCACTTCATGTGTATGAATTGGTCGTAAACCATTTTTTTGTATTTCTTGTTCTCCTTTCTTCTTAAATAATTCTTAAGGCTCTCTTGATAAAATCAATTATTATGGCTACACATGAAAATATATAGGTGATTCTATCATTCTGGGACAGACTGTATGCATGATCAAATCCAAATGATGTTGGAGTAGCGTTTAGCACGTGTGCCTAACCGATGGGTTCTCCAATAATGTTAAACTTCAATCTCAACAAGTTAACATGATAATGATAATAATAATAATAATAATAATAATCCGTTGCATGGCACTATACCTATTTGGAAAAAAAAATTTTTTTGATTTTAATTAATTAAATGAAATTAAATGTGCCACAAACTTTTTTTAAATTTGCATTTTTATTTTACAAATTTTTTAATTGTTGCAGATATGCTACATCATGCACAAAAAAGATTATATAGCATTTTAATAATAATAATAATATCTTAATGTTATTTTTGATGCACGACAGAAACCCTAGTTTCTAAGAGTGGCAGTTTTCTAGCCAGTCTTTTGTCATTACTATCTTTGGAGGATGGGAAGCAGGATATGAAATGATTCATGAGAGTATGATAAATATAATTGTCTAAAAGACCTTTATTAACATTTTTTCTTCTAACTACACAGATCCAGCTGATGAACCAGCGCAAATGGACAGGCCTCGGGACAAGCGTGGCCGCTTTCTCTACACTGGAGATAAAAACCTGAATAAAGAGAAGCGGCGGCGCTTAAAAAACCAAAAACGTTCCGAGAAGCCCTGAAAGGTAAATTTAATGTTTTTATATTTATACAAGAATATAAAAACATTGACATTGCATACACATGACATTTGACTAACTGGGTGTTTTTTATTCTTAGCTTTGAGTCAAAAACTGGAATTGTGCGACAATTTTACAAATTTATATAAAGTTTTCCCCCTCAAAAAGGGACCACCACCTTGTCGTGGTGAGGGGGCTTGCGCACCTTGTCGACCCTGAGGGCATTCTGCCGGTATTTTGGCAGCCAGGTCTCAGGCGAGGGGTTAGACCAACGGTGGCCCATTAAATCCAGATACTCATGTCACCTGTTCTGGTAATGCACAAGTATCCTTGCCGACTTGTCTGCATATACTGCAAATGTCCTTCGCTATCTATCCCTCTGTCGTCTTCTATCTGCACTTTAACCCTGTGTGTTCCTTTAGTGGACCAAAGAGATGGAAAGAGTTTGTGAAACACATTTTTCACCGTAAACTGCATGAATTTCATGATAAATATCACTCGGTTTCATGCCTTTCAACCATGAAAAACGAATAACACCTCACTGTTCTTGCAGACACGGTAAGACTGCATTTGGCTATGATAACCTTTTTTAAAGTTAAAACTTAAAGTTTAATTAATTTTTTTAGATGTTATAGTCGATTCACCGTTATAGTCCTAAGACAAAAGAAAATTCCCAATTTTAAAATACTTATAAATACTTAATAATATTTTCTGCAATAATTATTACACGGAGGTAGTTTAGCAGATTGTGCGTAGAATTGATTTAAAATTTGCCCATCCTCCCTAATTTTATTTTTTTCGCCTTATCTTAGGCCGTTTTTGTGTATGAAATGACTCAGTACGGTGAAGTGCTCTGTGCGGCATGTCCAAACTCGAAGATCATCATAACAGCGGGAACGAGCACGGTAAGTTAAAGAAATTAACACATTTTAAAAATTGTTCATTAGGGGTCAAATGATAATAAAAAAGTCCATAGTAAAATTAATGTACGCCATGAATGTTACATATTTCTGATTTTAAAAATCTAAGCAAAAATTTATAATCTAAAGCTTTCGTAATTTGTCTCGACTTCAACCTATTTTTTTTCTGACAGGTTGTCAATGTCTGGAAATTCAACAACTCAAGAAGCATCTTATGCTAAAGCAAAGCTTGTATGGCCACACAGAGCCTGTGACATGCGTTACAGCTTCTCCATCCTATGATCGCACTTGCATTTTGTGGGACATGAGCAGACTCATTTTCGTCCGCCAGCTGATGGTCCGTGCAGCACCTGTAGCGGCAGTAGCAATTAACGAGCTAGCGGTAAGAGATTAAAATGAACTTTACCAGGGTGTCCACTTGTCGTGAATTATCTCAGTCACCTTCACAAATTCAACTTAATAATTATTGTTTTAGGGCGACATTGCTAGCCCTGTGCGGGTACACATCTTTATATGTGGAGCATCAACGGGTACGAAATTGCGAGTGTTAACACTGCAACCGGGGGCAGCGATCGATTACAACAAATCCTTTGTGTTGCATTTTCCCAAATCTACGAGTGGGGCCCTCTGAATGTCATAATGACTGGATCGAGCGATGGCATCGTGAGGGTAAAGTGCTTTTTCTGAATGTGTTTTCTAGTGTATAGGCTGAGAACGTTATTGAAACACGAGTGTTTGTTCACACGCAGATGTGGTCAACCGATTATGTTCAAGTGTCAATTGAAGATGAGCGCAAGAATTTCGTTGAAATGATAGATGAGCCATCCCTAACTTCATCAGTAAGCAAGGTCCTCGCCAAACTCCCATCACCGGGTGCAGACGACTCGTCTCAGGACTCTGCCAACAGGATTCAAGAATATGTGCGTCGTCTCAGTCTTGCTGGAAACCAGGAAGGCTGTTGAAATTTACTGCTGGATGATTGGACACGTTTCACCAACTCCTGGTAAGCTCCAAACATTAAACATGGGGGTTCAATAAAAGTTATGTAATTTATTGTAGTTGTACGCAAGTATTGTTTGCCTTAGTTACTCAGTCTCTGGATCGTTTTTATAGTTTATTTTTCGGAAAAATCCCTAGCTGTTTATTTTCTAGTGTCAACAGAATCATTCTTACACACTTATTGCCAAGTTCAATTTTCGCAAATATAGGAAATTTGGCCAAAAGTGATTCGGAGAGCAGTCGTTCTGACGAAGAAGGAGCATCGATCGCCTCCTCCGGTTAGCTCCCCCAGTCGGACGAGGGCCACCCAGTAACAAAAATGGTTCAGAAACGCCAAAAGTCAGTAAAAGTATCTGATAAAAACGATTTTAACGAAGATAAAGAACAACTAACAGCTGTACCTGCCGGTACCAGCAGTTCGGATAGCAGCGCCTCGCCGACTTTTGCTTCGGTTCTTCTGGCAAAGAACGGAACTATAGGATACCCCCGGTTTTTGAAAATCGTTCAGACTAGCAAGGGAGCCGTGCCAAGCATTGAAATTGGCTCTCAATGTGGCATCAAAGATAAGGGCACTGTTGTCATGCGAAAAAGCGGCACAGGAGGGCTTGCCATAGCCAATCACATCCACCGGAGCAGCACAGTAATCACCACCGACACTACGGAAGACGGTAGGGGAAACATCCGCATCAGCACGTCTGATACGTCCCTCACTGAATCTTTCGTACTGGTCATCGAGTGCGACATCAACAAAGCTGAAAAAGTCGGTGATCTTCCCAAGAAAATACCTAAACCATCCCCTAACAGGCTACGCTATGGTGACAAACTTTAATGTTTACTAGTTTCTGAGTGTAGCTGGATTTACCATCTCAAAAGCAGTATCTGACGGCAAATTTTATTTACAGGGTTCAAATGGCAGTGTCAGCTGGTGTTTAGGAGTAAGCTGACGATGCATACCGCTTATGATCTGAAGGATAACACGGATCATGTTGCAATCACAGCTCTGGCAATATCAAAGCAAGTCAAATTTTCAGTATTTTATCTCCGTTAACAATTTCTTTGTTGCTTGTATGATACTTTCACCATGCTACAACCAGCTACTTTTTTACAGGGACCATAAAACGGTTTATGTCGGGGATGCATGCCAAAGGTCGTGTTTTCAGTTGGAGCGTGACGGATCACCCAGGCCGTGTCATGGCGGACCATTGGGTCCGAGATGAGGTTGTAGATAGCTGCATGGCGTGCAACATCAAGTTTACCTTCTCAGAGAGGCGGCATCATTGCCTAATTGTGGAGATCTGTTCTGTTCCAGGTGAGTTTAAAATCAATTAGTTCTCCGTAGTGAAGAAATTATTCTACAAATGTTCAATGCAGGAGTTTTAATTTCGTAAAAGCGCTTCTGCTTAGATGTTTATGTGACGTGTCAACATGTATACAATATTAACCATACCGTAAGCTATATAATTGGCAGCATCCACTGTCCAGCGACTAGGGCAATATATTTCGACGGATTTGCCACGAGGTGTCCACAGGTGGGCAAGAACAGATAGAAAACATCTTTATTCCATTGAGAAAAATGGAAAATATTTTAGTAACTTGTTAGAGACCATTTAGGAGGCATTGGCAGCGATCGAAAGTTGAACACCCACTACCGTTGGGCCTAAGGGCCATGATGATAATTCACATTTTGGATTAGTATTTTTCTATTTTACGAATAGGTGTAGCCGCTTTGAGTCCGAAATCAATCGCCTGCGCATTTTGAAACCTGTTCGCGTCTGCCAAGCTTGCTACACCGCGCTTAAAGGTGGACCTCAAGTCGTTGACAAGGTCACATGAGGAGAAAAACCTCAGTAATGAAGGATCGGACCAGCGCTTCCGGCCGCTTGTGCCATTTCAAGAATATTATCACTAGCCCTAGCTAAACGTCTCAACCATTCGTCGGATGACAATAATAAGACCCCCTAGTGGAGAAGCCAGCGTAACGTGCTAATTCTAAACGTATATCGGTCGCTGGGATCGTGGCAGATATCACCCGGGTTTGTTTCCTGGCAGCTTGTGTACATACAGGGTGGGCCAATAAAAGTGAGAACATCTCGTAAAATGTGATAATCACATAAAAGTAGTTTATCAAAACCCATACTAGATTAAATAGTTTAATGATTTACTTACTTACATATGTAGCTATATGACGTCATTATTTCGACTATTT
>JAUJYV010002426.1:0-12667 GCA_033995625.1 Ophyiulus pilosus
ATCCATTATAAATTCAGAAAATAAATTAATATACAGGAATTGGTAATGAGGTTACTGTTACCCAGAATGCATCATAAGGGGCTTCTCCCAACCAAAAATCGTATAAAAGGACCAACATTTTCAATGATAAATCAGAGTCAGGAGGGAGAAGGACCAGTTAACCATAAGGCAGATCAAGAAGACAGTCAAGAAGATCATCCACAAGGGAGTGTGGTTACCTTGGTGCTACAAAGGACATCCTCTTTGGTGAGATGAATTGTCATAGCCCTTAGCTTTTTATATATGAAACTTAAAGGATAGGGAGCCCTCCATTAAATATATATATAGATATCTAGTTAGGTGTGAGGCCACTTCTCTCTAGAATTGTATTATGTGTATTCCATGGATTGCTGTAGACCAAGAGTCCTTTTGTCTACCATGTGTTATCTACCATTGTATTGTGCCCTTAGAAGTTGAATAAACAACTGGTTAATGTGTAAGCTACTCAGAGTCACTTATCACCCCTCTGCACCTCCGATACAACATAGGGAATAAAAGGACCCCTAGCGCTTCCGAAAGGAAAGCAGGACCTAGAACCACGCTACCCTTATTCCCTAGATCCCAAATGTAATGTTACGTAACCCATTCGACAGGAGGTGCCCCTTTTGGAACTTAAAAGGGAAAGTGGGTAACACTTTAAAGAATTTCGTGTACTTACTTGAATTCGAATTCACTGGAAAAATTTCCCTTCATTTTGTGAAATGACGGATCCTGAGCGGTGGGTTGAGTTCGTGCTAGATTTGTGGATGCAGAGCCGGAAAACGAATTGCTGGGAACGTTGTCGTAGCCCACGCCGAACGTGCTCACCAGCTTCTTCAAAAAATTGACGGTGTGCGGTGTTACCGTCGCTTCCATCACGTCCGCCCTGCTTTCGAAAGCCACAACGTAACATTTGGACAAGCACTGCCGTAGCTGTCGGAGCACTTCTTCGTACCAGCTTTCACGAAACCAAACCATCTAAAAGACAAAAGCACACGTAAATTTTAACTGCCATTCATCGCGGTGTCCAAGTCGATGCTGACGTAGGAGCATTCTCTTGAAATTGGGTACGAGCCCCCAACTATATGGCATTTATTAGCATAGTTTTTCAGCTTACCTGATCAACAATTCCCTCCAGCGACATAAGAACGGTCGGATGCAACTCTCTCTGCATGTGCATAATCCGAGAGCATCTCCACATTGGTGTCGTGGCTTTGATGGATCCAGTATCTGCAGGCTGGGAAAGCGAAGACTGATTCTGTGGTTGCTGCGGCTGCTGTTGTTGTTGCTGCTGCTGACCAATCATTGATTGTTGCGAGTCTACGATAGCAACGTGAATTTCACGCTTAGTTCCGAACTTTTCCAATGACTGGAGACCATTTCCCAGTATCGTACATAGTTATTAAAATGCTTACCTTCCCCCCCTGGGGTTTCGGCAACAGATCCTAGGGGACTAGGAGGAGCCGCCGAATTTCCGGTAGCGTAACACGTTGCAAACTGACCGCCCTGCTGTGCCGAACTTTGAGACGTGCGGCGGACATCACCCACCTGCTGCTGCGCCTCGCCACATTTATCTGTAAGAAAGACTGTCCTTTTAATGTAACTGCAGTTTGTTTAAATGATAAGCGTGATAGGCTACGGCGCTTGTGAAACCTACATCTTTCCCTCTGTTCGAACTTCAACGTTAGGTAGAGAGTACGAATCGGAAAATAAACCGCCTGAGGAAAGATTTTTCCCACTTGACTGAGTAGCGCCATTATCAGGCGCCCCTCATTTCTGACGAGGCAAGTCAGCAGTTGGGGAATCCTGTAAAAAAAAATGTGTAAGCGTTTGGCCGTAAAATCAATGCAGTCGATAACGACTTAGCACCTAACAACGAATTACGCGAGTTCTCACCACGGCAACCACTGCAATGCCGGCACTCCGACCGAATACTTTTCCACCGCTTCGGCAATCGAGCACTTTTCGTCGTCGTAAGTGAGCAGCCACAGAACTTTGGCCAGGTATTTGCGGGACTTGCCTTCGTTCTGATGACGGCAAGCGTGCAAAAAGCACGTGATTGCGGATATGCCCAAGTGAATGTGCCTAGAAAAAGTCGATCAAACGGGTAAGCACGAAGTTTTGACGCACCGATTCGTCCAATAGTTTTTTTTTGTCAATTACCTGTCACGAGTAAAAACCTGCTCTAAATAGTCGCCCCACAAGGCCCAAGCTTTCACCAACGTGTCGTGTAGCTGAACCGCAGCCGAAAAGGCTTTGTTAGCTTCTTCGGAGCGACCGATCTGCGCGAGGAATGTTCCCTTCATGGCAAAGAATTCCGCCGTCATTTCCTTGGTGAAATACTTCAAGTTCGTGGATTCGATAACATCCAAACCCTAAGTGAAATTAAGAAATATAGTAAGATTTACAATAACACACTTTTTAAGGAAATATAAATGCGCGATTCTTACTTCCTGCAGCTCATTCTTTCCGGTACTGCCGGCCATCTGCAAGCAGCATTTCACCTGTTGTCGTATTTTTTGAAAGCAATCTACGATGGGTACACTCGGAATGGTGTGTATTCTGAAAATGGACCAAACATCGAAATAAACTCAAAACGTCAAATTACGTTTCGTTACAAAGTTTTAGAAGAATTACGAGGTTATTACCTGCTGAGGCAATCCCAACAAACTCCCGGCAGGTTATGTTTTCTCGCAATCTTTCCAAAGTGGATGATGGCTTGCGCGGACGCATGCACGCCGAGCATGGAATGGTTTCCGGGTTCTTGTTGTCCGAGGGAGTCGTACGTGTTGATGATTAACTGGTAGCTATGTTGCCGCCACGCGAAAATGTCGCTCCAGTGGGAGAGATCGTCGGATATAACCGGCAACCGGTTGCGCCACGTTTTCACAATGGCCTTCATATCCTGAAGACTGTTCTGTTGCCGTCCTGTATTTGTGGCAACCAAACCGTGATTAATTTGGGCGGCTTCCTGCAGCTCCATTATTTGTTGTGCAGCCTAAAGAAACGAAACATTAGGCATTCGTTTTATCAGATTCTGATAACTAATGGCATCGAGCCCTGTTCGAAAGTGCTCTCGAGGCTTACTTGTAGATAAGGAAGATGCACGTGTGAAACGATATGAGGAAGTCTTCGCCACTCTTTAATGCACAATCCAGTCGCCACTTCAACCAACCTCTCTACCAGGCTCAAATGGTGTTCGTCGGGATGACAAATGGCCACAAATCCACGGTAAAGATTCACCTAAGAATGAATGCAAACATTTAACGCAACACATTATTTGCATATCATATAAGTGTGATCCATCGAAAATGGGCCTAGCATGGTCATACAATGGTCCAAATGGGTCATAGCAACCAAAGTTTGGTGAAATCAAAACTGACCAATTAGATTGAAGATTGGAGGTTTTTTAGTGCAACATTTTCAATGCCAAAATTACATGCAAATTAGGCAGGTCGGGAAGATGGGTAATCCAAGGCTAAAACCTTGGCCATCCATTTTGAATAAATTAAGTGTGGCTCGAATGGACAAACCCCAGGGGTCCCAACCAGGGACGAAAAGACAGCAAAAATAGTCATCAGGGCACAAAAAACATATTGGCAGAAAGCTCAGAAGCCCTAGATCTTCCAGGTCACCAAAAAGAGACCTAACAAGCTTGGACCTAATTACCAACTGAGAAAGAACAATCACCTAACTCCCCCTACACCTAACAGCTCGTAAATGACTCAACACATCATAAATTCAAAAAATAAATTAATATACAGAAATTAGTAATGAGGTTCCTGTTACCCAGAATGCATCATAAGGGACTTCTCCCAACCAAAAATCATATAAAAGGACCAACATTTTCAATGTAAAATCAGAGTCCGCGGAGGAGGGAAATAAAGAAGGCCACAACACAGAAGAAGACCAGAATCCAGAAGGAACAAAATAGGAGCCAGCAATCAGCACAAGGGAGTGCGGTTCCCTTGTTACAAAGGACAACTTGTGGTTAAGATGAATTGTCATAGCCCGTAGCTTTTGCCTCCAACATTAAAGGATAGGAAGCCCTCTATTAGGCTTAAGTAAACAGAGTTAGTTGTGAGGCCCCTTATTGTCTTATATTGATTTGTTCCACGGATTTGTGTAAAGGACTAAAAAATCCCTTTCTTCTCATGTCTGTTGTATTGCACCCATGATAATTGAATAAATACTGGTTAATGGCCATGCCACTCCGAGTCGCTGTCAACCCCTCTGCACCTCCAATACGTTACATAGGGAATAAAAGGACCCCTATCGCTTCCGAAAGGCGTGTAGGACCTAAAACAATGCTACCCTTATTCCCTAGATCCCAAATAGTAATGTTACAACAACCACTTCTACAGGAGGTGCCCCTATTGGAACTGTAAAGGGGAAGTGGGTAACATAAGCATGCAACAACAACTGTTATGCACTAACCTTCCATCCCATTTCTTTCGGACAGTTGGATTCCACTTGCGTTAAAGAATCCTTCATTAGATTCCAATCGGGAACACGCCACGCGCTTTCGAGCACTAAATAAGGGTTTCCACGTCCTTTGGTGTTGCCATATTCCAACAAAAGATCCCACTGATTCAGTTCTTTACAACATCTAAGAAACGAACAGCAGTATGAATATCAATAGCAATTGCAAGATCTTCGCGCACGAGGGAGCGAACGTGTTCTCACCTAACCCAATGACTGTCCCAAAGCTTGTATTCGCTCTGAAGAGTCGGAGGGGCTGGATTGGTGTTGTAATCTTGACGGGCCTTCATGATCACGAGTTCGTACGACGACTGAGCTCGTTCGAACAGGCCTTGTTGCTCGAATGCGATGGCATCGTTTGTCTCGCGGTACTTGGCCTTCCTCTGCCACAGGCCTGCCCACATGTCTTCTTCTTGAAGTAGCGAATACAATTCTGACAGCGTATCCAATTTTTCCTACGAGTGTCATTAAGGTGTGTTTAATTATGTTTAAGAAAGTAGTAAGGAAAATGGTGTAGAGCTGTTTTACACCTCACGTGAACTAACTACAATGTAATAAGTTAAGGGTTTGGTTACCTGTTCAGGGCACATTAACGGATCAGATTCAGGGCCATCCGTTGGGGGCTTAGCTTTCAATGTTGATACAGCGGACGTTTCCGAAGCCACCATGTGTTCCAGCATTAGGGTACTACGATGCCAAAGATTGTACGATTTTCCAATATACTGCGAGGATAAATAGAACAGAATGTAAGGAATCGTAATATCACTCCCCCCCACCATATGGCATTTATTTGCTGACTGTAGGGTACCGAGTTGAATTGAATTGAATGGTAGTGACTATTTAGCAATAGCCTTTAACCGCACAACTAAATAAATCGTTCACTTACTCGAAGAACCACAGGCTTGAAGACTAACGGAGGTTCGCAAAGCGACAGTCCTTCCGTAAATGTGTTGATGGCACTGGGATGACAGTCCTTTTGTATGACGTGGCTGCCGCTGCACAGGAAAGGAGTCATTTCAGCAGCCAAGACCTGTTGCTGACGTTCTGATAAAATCTTCCAGCAACGCGGGAAGAAGTCCAGCCAAATTCTTTCCGCAAGTTTGGTGTCCATGTGGCACAACTGAACCATCGCATTCAGTAAGGTCACGGTGTTAACCTCTCTGATGGTTTCCAGAAATTTAGCTTGGCGCGTCAAAAGCACGTGCAGATTCTGTTTGGGGCTAGACGAGTCTCTGTTGGCATTCGACGAGTCCTTCAATGGTGCAACTTCGTCGGCTGGGACGCTAGTTAATTCCAAATCCAGATCATCCTGAAACAAAAGATGAATATATTGACAAACATATTTACAAAAACTGTTGTCAGGTCAATGATTTACAAATTATCAGTTGGAATAACAAACGCACCTCTTCCTTGTTAGATTCCACAGATTCCACATCCATAGGTTCCTCTTTAACATCGGCCGCCATGGCAAAACTGGCCCGATCACTGCTGTCAGCTTGCCCGATAACCGATGTTATGGATGGCAAAAGCGTAGAAGAAGAGGAGCTCTGGATTGATAACCCTGGATAGAAAAGCAAAAAACACTTAGGATTAATCTTCAAAAGTTACGCTGCTTAACACTGATATTATAAGTAACTACTCACCATTTACGGTGGTAGCCATCAGAAGTTCGATGCACTGTTTAATCCAATAGTACGGTCCGATGGCCTCCCAGTTCTGAGAGCAAATTATGTAGAGTAACCGTTCGTGCAGACGCCGCCTCATGCTGTTGTCGAACACCTCGAAAAATTTAGTTCGGACCTGAGGCTGGACGCAGCGTAAACCGGCCAGAAATGCCGGCTCCAGCTTCGACAAAAGTTCCGAACCCTTCAAAGATTCATCCCTAAAAACACAACAGCGCGCATGATTTCTAGTTTAAACTTCAACGTTGAAAAACCACCTCGACGATGTGTTAATAATCCTACCTGTACACGTAATTTACCAGCTCCAAAAACTGAGCATTTAGCTCCAGTTCGGTGGGAAAGCGCTTTTCGATGAACTGCATCATTTTAACTAACAAAATGGATTTTTCACGAGGTGATGGCGACTGATTGATGGCCACGGCGCTTTTAAGCTTCACCCATTCTTCCACCATTTTTGTTATGGCTTTCATCACCTTCACGTCTTGGGTCTTTTCGATCAGGCCCACCAAAATCGATCCAATGAAAGTCTTGCGCATATCCTGTCCCATCACGCCAACACGATTTTTAACCAGGTCCAGGCTTAGAATAAGCAACTCGCTGGCAACTAGTGGAACGAAAAATAATTATTCCGTCACGTAAACTGATGTTTTTTTTAAGAATCTGATATACAGTAGAACCCCTCTAAACTAATATCAGATGCTGGTCCCAACTTGGGCCCCATAGTCAATCTAATCTAATCTTAACTGATATTCAATAATTTTTCTTGGTCCCACAACTTTCATAAACTGATATACGCTACATTTGGAAAAAAAAGGGAGTAGTACAGATAAAAGGGAGCTACGAAAATGCACAAGTGTGTGTCCTAAATGCACTGGAAAAAATGGTCAATGTTCTTCTGTGCAGATCTTGCAGTGAAGGAAACATCTCTCAATGGTTGATGGTGTAACGGTCAGGCCAGTTGGAGGGGGATTGATTGGTGCTTGGTACCGAATCACTAATTGACCCCCAAGAGAAACTTAGGCCTAGACAGTGAATAAGTAAGATGCCAGTTTTGGGGGATCGTTGCCTATGCTTGGAGGGGCATAACGTCATCAAGCATTGGTGGTGCTGACAATGGCACAGCTGTTTAATCATGAATAATAAATATGACGTGGCCACAGATGGCTAACAACGAGCTAAGACCAAGATGGCAACCAAGAAAACACCCCACTGGGAGAACAACCCTGAGGAGGATATTTAGAGGTGTACCAGGCAAACCTGAATTCATCTTCGAATGAAACTTGAGTTAAAGGGAAATGAAGAGCCTGGGAACATTCTGGAAACCTTAATAAGGGATAACACACTGGGGATTGTCCAGGGAAGGATGGGAGTTTTACTGACCCCCTCAAAAGCCCCCGAACGAGAGGCGGATGACTAAACACCCAGCAGAGTGAACAAAACCACCTACGCTTTCCGGTCCCGTCATAATGGCTTCGGAGCCAAGACTTATGACCATATATGGTCAAACCGGATGTTAACAGCGAGACCATTGCGTGGGAGTGAGCACAAGAACACAACCAAACACCACCATTTTAAATTGAGCAGTTGGAAGAAACAAGCCGAGGAGAGGGTCCTGAGAAGTTTGTCTCGGAACATAATGGATCATTGACACCTATCCCCTAATAACGTAATAATCTAATAACCCCTCTAAACTAATACCAAGCACCCGGTCCCAAGGATATTAGTTTAGAGGCGTTCTACTGTAAATAAGTAATTCGGCAAACCTGGGTTAGCTTCCTGAGTGGAAGGGTTAAGATGTTCCTTCGCCATGCGCTGAAGTACCCTCATGAATGACGTAATTAGACGATCGATGAAACAGAGATTATTTGTGCAAGCAGCTTTCAAAATCATTAAAGTTCCAAACAGATTCGAAGGCGAGGCGTTAACGTTTCTGACGAATAAATTTCCAAAAATTAATAACTCTTTCGAATAACAACACCTTTGAAAACACGATTCTTACTTTTCGTAATTTGCGAGTCCTTCGTAGACGACCTTCCCCACGCACGTGTACAGGCACTCGAGCTCCTCGTACTTCGACGAAACGCTAGAGTTCAAAGACTCCGTCGGAAATATAGCCATCAACCGAGAAAGGAGTACGTGAGTGGCCCGTATAACCTTAAGATTATATTAAGAATAAAACGTCGTAATTCCTTCGAGCAAAGCAGAATTTTGTTACGTATTAAGGCACTCGAAACTCAAAAGCGTACCTTTGAATTTGGACACGTCATGCACGCCGCAATGCCCCTCTGAAGCGGCTTAAAGTTGGTAAGAATCGAATCCTTGCGAAGAAACGAAATCAGAAATGCCAGCAAATCCAAGGCGGTGCAAATATTACTAAAATTTGGTTGCGCAGTTTCCTGTTAAAGAATAAAAACGACGAGAACCAAAGATCATCTTCTGCAAGCTTCGTAAGCATTAAAAACACAATTAAAACATTTTCTTACCACAGTCACCAACAACTTATCAAACCACGCGAGTCTCAGTTCGGCAGTTTGCCAGACTTCCGGCTTTAGAGCCATTTTGAGGAGCGCCACGCATCGTCGAGATAACACCTCACCGGGCGAGCCACCCGTAGTTGTTGCTTCGTTAACCTATAATAAAGTGCAAATAAGCAAACGAAGCAAGAGACCGTGCTATTGAATTAAGACCGATGCATCTACCTGACAGGCAATCCTAAGCAGAAAATTCACAACTGCATCCGCGTGTATTTTCTCAACCGGTTTCGGGCTGTCGGAATGAATAGCTTTGACGCTGGTGCCCGACGAATGACGTGCTCTTTTAGGATCGGTTTGCTCGCAGGGGGATGCTCGTTTTTGAGAAGTGCCAGCCACAGGCAACTCTGGAAGCTATAAAATAAACAACAAGGTTTTATTTAAGGCTTTATTTAAAGTCGTCACTAAAAGTTGGGATTTTCGCCACAATTCAAGGGACACACTGTCGCCGACAGATTAATGTCCGGTAACCGGTTAGTGAAGGACTTACTTCGTTCACAAATTCATCCTCTTCTTTGATACGTTGCAACTCCCACTTAATAATCACTTCTGCCAAATCCACGGCCAATTTCTTCTGTTCGATAGTGGAGCTGGGTGTAAAACCGAGTCGCTGCATGGAACTAACCATGTGCTGGATCAGGTGATGGCGAACGGGGTAGTACACCTAAATTAAACCATACACAAAGTTTGATATAGGGTCAATCGAGCAAGGTGAAGCTATCTCTTGTGCGAGAACACTATAATAATATAAACGGCCTAATCATTTTTTAATATACCTTATGATGGCGAACGAGTAGCTGGAGCATGTGAACGAGCTGAGCAACCATGTGCCCTTCCTCGACAATGATCTTCTTTGTCCAATGAGTCAGCATGGTGTTGCCATCTTCCATTCGAACAGGCATTGCAGGCGTCAATATTTCCAAAGCCTGGCGGACTACGCTGCGAGCTTCAAGAGCGTGCGCCTTGAGCAAACTATGAAACACCTAAGAAACATTAAAGAGTAAATAACGAATCACCACCAAAAATGTTGACCGCCAGCACGTCTTCGCGGGCGGCCGGCCAGAGAGAAACGAGAAACAAGACACGAAGCGTACTTACTTGCAAAACAATCCTTTTGTGAATGGCGAACTTGGCGATGATGTGCGCCAGCAGAAGATGACCGTGATATTTAGTCGCTGGATCTACGCAAGACTTTCCGAGGAGGCATGGCCAAGCAAACGTCATGAGCCGCCGTAACTTATTGCCCTGACGTCTGTAAACGTTAATAATCAAAATATAAGCTTCGTGAAAAATTCCCCCTTCAACGGAAATCCCCTTGTCCAATCTGCCTTCTTTACAACTGTGCCCACCAAAAAATAAGTACCACCAAGCAAAACTCGTCCCCTCTTTCAGACCCTACTAACCAACATCAAAATACCTCGCACATGGCTGGCATTCAGGGTAACGATCATTTGAAATTTGGTAATTTTGACTTTCGCAAAACTGAAATTCAACAACAATTACGAGAACAACGTGCGCGCTTACTTGTTAGCAGCATCGTGGATGTGTGGAGAGGCTTGACCAACCAGCAGGCAAGATAGCTGAAGTAGCAAAATCCTCACAGCATCAGATGTACCAAAAGGGTTTTCCGGATCAATTACCTGCAGGGAAAGTTAATTTGGTTAAACATCCGTGCGTCGCAACTTCGAGAGGCCAAAGCTAAAAACAATAATAAAGCTAACCTTGTTTATGAACACGCTAATGACGTTGTCCGAAAGGTCTTGATCCGGAGCTGGCGGACCACCAATGAGTTTCTCTCCTTCGCCACGCTCAAATGAGATTGCAAAGCAAGGTATGATGATGTACTGCAAAACTTTGGCTTTCAGTTCGTGCGAGAAAGACTCGTCGTGGAACAGCTCCACAAACTTGAAAAACGCCATCCGTTTCCACTCGATGGAATAGCTGTTGGACATGGTTCGCTCCAGAAAGTCTTTCAAGAACTAGTTCGGAGTGAAATAAACCAGCGTTAGAAAAAAGCGAACGAGATCATTTAAAACCTTTGACGGCATCGCAACATCAGAGGAAATTGTCCGACAAAAAAGTCTACGAAGTTAATAATAGCCGCGCTCACCTGGAAATCGGGAATATAACGCCCGGTCAACGGTCTCAAAAGCTGAAAAAGAAGCTCGATCTCGCTCGGATTCTGACAGAAGAAGCTCAACAAAATCTTGACGAGCAATTTTGGTTCGTTCCAGTGGACATAACTCACGGTGTCGACTTTTCTATGTCGATTCTAAATGAAAAGAAATGTCGTCAGCAAAACGGCAAAAAAGTGTACAAGTTAATCTCTCACGTTTGCAACAACGTTAAAGATCACAACGCACTTGATATTCGTCTGATATCCACAGCCTCTTGAGTGCCTCGACCAGTTGACGTTGTCGCGAGAGCCATTTCTCGTCAAACTTGACCAGGGTATGAATAATGGAGACAGCCAGGTGAGTAAGGTCATTCTTGAAAACTTCAACATCCTTGGGCAACTGATTGCTCTGCAAATGCACACACGTTTCAATTATGCTCGAAAAGATCTTAACCCGTTGATGATCGTAACGCAGTTCTCACCGGAGTAGTAACATTTCCGAACAGCATGTTTATCAACTTATTCGGGTTTGTCTGAAAGCATTCTCTGAATGGATCTCCGTCCGGGTGTCTCACCAGAAACTGAAAAAGCGAACGAGATCATCGCAACATCAGAGGAAATTGTCCTTCGCGACTTTCAAAAAATTCATTAAAAAAATAACGAATTTACCTCGACAAATCGATTGTAGTGCGGATCACGGAGATTAGCATCGCTAAAAAAGAAATCGATCGTCTGTGACGGGTAACGGACGAGAAATTTCACCAAGGGGACCCGAAACGGGCTTCCGGCTTCTTGAAGCAGGGCCTTTTCCGCACGGAGGATCAAAGTAGCGAGGGGATCGATGACGTTGTGCGACGCAGCGGGTATTTGGTGAAAGATGTTAATGATGTCGATGCATGTTTTTGTTTCGCTGGATATCGATCGCTGGACAGCTAAAAAAAAAACTGCTGTTTAAAAACAAAACCATTACGAAACGCGCTTAAAAAAAAACACCAGACAGATGCAAACCTTTTTGGGCATTGGCCAGAATTACCACTTCTAGCCACTTTCGCAGGTGATCGAGGAGTTGCTTGCAAAGTCTCTCGTTAAAGGTGTTGGGAAACAGTTGAGTTAAGAAAGAAAGCCGCTGGATGAAATTTAGCGTTAAGCTTCGATAATCGCCCAGTTGTAAAAGCAACGGGCGGATGGCGATGTGAACCTGTGACATTAAAGACTACATCAGTTACGTATCGCTATTCTTCGTCAGACTTCGTTCGCACGGATAATACTCACTGCTTCCATGTCGGCCGGTGAAGACATAAACAGCTTTTGCAAGCATTCAAATCCGACCTCCTGCAACTCGCCGTTAGGAGAGCTAAGGGCCTTGTAAAGAACTTGGAAAATCCTGTCCCTCGACGTGTGAACATAGTGACAAGCGGTCAATGCTCGGAGCGCGCTCTTACGCAACGGAATTAAGTTGGTAACAGATTTGAAGCACGGCAACTTCTGCAGCGCTGCATTTTCGGCTTCGCAAAGAGTGAGCACCTCCGTGTAGAATACTTTATGCTCCAAGATATTCAAATCTGAAATACAAACAACCATTCACTTCTTACTGATAGCTTTTGTAATTTCACCAAATACCGTAGAAGCCTGTTAAGAAATTTTTCAAGGGACGCAAATTTCGAACTTCTTAAGCGGAAAAAATTACATTATAATATTGTCTTAAATAGCCGACGCCGATGGTCGAGTGGGTTACGTGCTCGCCTCTCGATCCTAGGTGGTGGGGTTCGCTCCCCGGTCGAGGTCGGTGGGAATTTTTACAGATGGGAGAAATTCCCTGAGTGGCAGCTCTTTCGGAT
>JAUJYV010002427.1:0-12664 GCA_033995625.1 Ophyiulus pilosus
TAAGTCCGTGGCTCCTCCCTTCCCGCCGTTAACGTTAAGGTTAACGTTAAGGCGTTGGCTGGCTCAAACTCTCTAGTGTTATTAAGAGCCAGCTTTATTGATTACCCTAAATGTTGGCAAACCATACATACTCGTGTGTTAGCAGTGATTGCCTCGCTTCAAGGGGCAGCACATTCTGAGGTAATGCTGTTAAGCACCAGCATTATTCATTGCCCCCTAATGTTGGCAAACCATATATACTTTCGTGTTAGCAGTGATTGCAGACATTTGAGGGGCAGCACATTTTTAGGTAGTGTTATCAATAGCCAGCTTTATTGATTACCCTTAATGTTGGCAAACCATACATACTCGCGTGTTAGCAGTGATTGCCTTTTTAAGGGGCAGCACATTCTGAGGTAATGCTGGTAAGCACCAGCATTATTGATTGCCCCTTAATGTTGGCAAACCATATATACTTTCGTGTTAGCAGTGATTGCAGACTTAAGGGGCAGCACATTTTTAGGTAGTGTTAATAGAGAGTTTGAGCCAGCCAACGCTTTAACATTAACCTTAACGTTAACGTGGGGAAGGGAGAAGCCACGGTCTTAACCACCCAATTAACTACTGAATGTCATGACGTACGGTTAATTAATTGGATAGTTAAATCCGCGGCTCCGCCCTTCCCCACGTTAACGTTAAGGTTAACGTTAAGGCGTTGGCTGGCTCAAACTCTCTATTAACAGCTAGCGTTATTGATTACCCTTAATGTTGGCAAACCATACATACTCGCGTGTTAGCAGTGATTGCCTATTTTCAAGGGGCAGCACATTTTGGGGTCCCAAAGTACCAAAACAAGCCTACTATTATTTTTAGCAACAATAATTGTGTTATTTTTGTGTTGTTGACCTGCTAAGGAAACCCAAGTTCAGCACAATCGGACTTCTGGATCATATTTCCCTATTACTATAGCTTACTTCTAGTATTTCCTCGCTAATAATGAGTTATATGTTGGTGTTGTGGACATTGCATTATGGTAGCACTAATAAAGGGCTTTTTTTGGGCATCGTAATCGAGAAGTCTAATCTGAAAAGGCTTTAGCTGTAATCCTCACCAACATTAATGAACACGAATAGAGATGTTGCGATACTATACTGATATTAGTACGATAGCGATACTTTTGTATCGATACCGAGTATTTTAGTATTATTGCTTTCGATATTCTACCCATATTTATACTGAACATACTGAGTATCTCAACCACCATAACATTGGGCAAATCAAATTTTGGCGCCGTAGCAAATGGACAATGGCATTATTCATGCAAATTTATTAAACTATTGAACTGAAAGAAGGTCGATTTGCCTTCGTTTACAGTTGTTTTGCTCTTTATAAGTGTTTTTCACATTTTTGCATGTTTTGGCCGCCAGATGGTGCTAGTGTTAGGTGCCCATTGACCAATGTAAGGGCACCTAAGATTCTGTGACGTCAATGGACGTATTTAAGAGGAAGTTCTTTCATTCTCAGCCTCTTACCATTTGGCCTTGCAACTGGAGCATTCACCATTTTTGTTCAGCAAAAATTAAAACAGTTTTTTTGATTCAAGTAAAAACATTTGTTTTTATTATTTCTTAGTAATTTAAAATATACTTTTTTGTCATTTTAAATTAATTCTTCCAATATACTTCCGGATGTATTGGAAGATTCCAATATACCTCCGGATGTATTGGAAGATTCCAATATACCTCCGGATGTATTAGAAGATTCCAATATACCTCTGGAATTGGAAGATTCCAATATACCTCCGGATGTATTAGAAGATTCCAATATACCTCTGGAATTGGAAGATTCCAATATACTTCCGGATGTATTGGAAGATTCCAATATACCTCCGGATGTATTGGAAGATTACAATAACTATCCGGATGTATTGGAAGATTACAATAACTATCCAAGCTGATGTTATTGAATTTAGTTGATGCTAAAATCTGCAAGAAACTACAGACGAAGACGAATCCAAACTTCAGCAGTGCCAGTGACCCATGTACATGATGGGGTAATTTTAGCACAGAAATAATGATGGGAATATCCCTGCACCTGTTAATCAGAGAGTAAAAAAAGGCCATGTTTGAGAAAAAAGGAGGTTTCTGTCTGACCTGACCAGTTTCGCATCGTAATTGCAAAACACACCCAAGGAATTTCAGATGTCACAATAGACCATCAAGTCATTTCCACATTTTTTTTAGTTGCCAATGATATAAATCGAGGCCATATACGGGCTATAAAAGTGTCATGCTCTGAAAATACTTCACAAAAGATTTGTCATCGAACAGTCCATATCTAAAGCAGGATTTCCATGTAATCCATCACTTGCAAACATTTGGTGGACACTTTTCAGACATGTATCATTGTGTTCCGGCACCAATGAATAGGTTCGATGTGATTGTGAAAAAATGTATTTTTATTTCTGACAAAAACTAAGTATGGTTGTTTTTTCATTGTAGCTTTCGTGCATGAAATCCACACAAAAAAAAAATGTCAAATGGATCTACAACTGGTAATCACTGATCTTAGTATCGATGTTGAAAATAGTGACCAGAGCGTGACCATTTTATCACGACAATCCCAGTTGGAAACTTTTTGTATCATTAATCACATTTCTGATAAGAGTGATTCCTGCATGTGTTTATAGTGTTTTAAAGACGTGATTTTATATCAGTCAGATTCATGTGTACATTTTGGTAAAAATTTCTGTTCAATTTATAAAGAAACTTACAACAATGTTACTAAAGGATAGGTTATGTTTGTAATTACAGATTTGTGTCCACTTTAAAAAAACTTATAATAATAAATCAAATTATTAAACTAATTATTAAATTAAAATAATAATTAAACATTTCCATTTAGTTTTATTTTTAAAATAATAAAACTGTTACTGTACGTAAAATGCACTTTTATACTTTTTAATCAAAATATGTACTAAATAAATATAAACGTTTGTAATTAAAGATTTATGTTCAATTTTTTAAAAAAACTGCGACTGAAGGAAAAATTAACCATTCTATGCATTTTCTCAGTTTCGATCAAAACATGCTAAATTAAAATAATACGATTTCTGTTCAGTTTTAAAAAAAAAATAAAAATGCTACTGTAACTAAAATGTCATATTGCAAGTAAACTTGTCATAATTTTTCTATTTTTAATCAAAATTTATACTAAATTAAAATAAATACAAACGTTTGTAATTAAAAACTTGTTCAATTTGTAAAAAAAAATTAATAATGTTAATAACAGAAAGCAACTATTTTATGTAGTCTCTACTTTTACTAAATTAATATAAACACAAAGAGTTGTAATTAAACATTCTTTTAAATTTAAAAAAAATTATACAAAAAAATGTTACTAAAATAAAAAATGAACTACATAATATGACTTTAAAACTTAAAGACACTTCTTCGCACTACGCACTCGTTTCTTACAACTTCAGTCTTAAAATGCAGCTTAAAGTAAGACCCGGCCGTGTTTTTTCAGCGTATCGCATACGCTAAAGAGCTAGCTTTGCATGTATATAATTAAGTTTGAAAATGTTATTTTCCAACATGTCAGACGCAATTATTCCTTAAGGTGACCCCATTACCCATATCCTCTGACAGCCCTCTCTCATTGTCAACCCACTCATTGCTTTCTCATTGCTTTGTAATTGCAGGAAGTGCGATTTAAGATGAACGATCCCAAGATGCACTCAAAAGGAGCTGTGACGTTGCTAGAGGGCAGACACAGAGAAAGGGAGCTGAACCATACCTATGTGAAAGAGGAGATTGTGGACTGTGACACAGGGCTGCACAAGGAATGTAACAAACTATACGGCATCAGCCCGAGCGACATCGACAAGTATTCGCGTATTGTGTTCCCGGTGTGTTTTGTCTGCTTCAATCTTATGTACTGGATTATTTACCTGCACATCAGTGACGTTCTGGCCGAGGACATCGTGCCGCTGAAATCCGACAAATCATAAATGGCTGGATCCATCGCTCCGGCCTCCTTAACGGACACCGAGGATTCAACCGTCGGACGGAATTTTATTCTGAGTTGGAACCGCCATGTTGGATTTCGGTTTCCGTTCGGTCTTTCTTTTTTTTTAAAATTTAGTCTTATATAAACGTCGTGACTACCCAACGGAATAGGCTACACCCGCTCCGACACCACTTTCTTATATCCCGATCGATTGAACACTTCGTCTCAATCAATGGCACCTTAAGCCGATTTCATACAGAATTCAACGTTTCCAAATTCATCACGAATTGTTTTTATCAACGTTCCCTGCTGCTTCAATCGTGCACAACATCAACACCGCAACCACCACCGCAACCTATTTTTTCCCCCTTTCTATTGCCATCGTCCGATAGACATCCTTCAAATTTGTATTTCACCAAATGCAATCATCTCTAGAAATCATTTCATAATGTTCCGAACCGCATTTCTACGCGATACTCGTATTATACTATACAACATGCGTGTATAGAAATACCGGCAGGTTCATAATTCCTTTTGCAGGTTTTGCGTCTTCGATACGGCTGCGGTTAGGAAAAATACGATTATGCGGGTGATAAGAAAACGATACGTGAGGATTTTAGTAAAGCTTTAACCAAAATGTTAAGCGGGCAAATCCCTAACCGGCAAAGCGATCCACTCCATGAGTTGTGGATACCACTGTAAAATCCACACTGTTTATTTTGTTGAATCGCTTTGACAAAGTTCACCGCAAGTGTCGTCACTCTCTAGCATTGCGGTTGAATGCGGTCCCCGCAGACTAACGCGTACAAAACATAGTTAAAATTCATTAAACCCGATAAACTGTTCAAAACTTTAAAAATAAGAGCATTAAAACTAAGATTGTTTTTTACCGAAAGACGGGCGGAATCCCGATACTAAATTATCTATCGCTAAGATACGAATGATATCACGGTTTCTCCTTATCGGAATGTACGTAACCGAGGTACGTAACCAACAACCTCGCATGTTATGCGAGGTTGTTGGTTACGCACATCCGATAAACCAAATTGTCATTCGTAACTTATATCATTCGATACGTAACATTTAGCGGGTGCATCCGTCGCGCTAATGTCATAACAACCGTACAACTTTCTAATACGACTTTTTGGCCTATCTTTATCGGTTCATGTTTTCAAATCGTACGAACCGAGAACGTAACATACAATGTTACGTTCATTGTTACACTCGATAAAGCTACTGAAATCGTCACATATCACATCCTATTCAACTACGTAATCAGATTTTTCCTAGCAGCTGCGATATTGAAAATACGCATCCGATAAAAGAGATTACGAACAGCCCGGTATAAATATCGGGCAACGTCTTAAATGTGAACACCATCTTCGCTTCATCTACCAATTGGATTGCGCTGGATTTCATCCTTAATAACCAATCAAGATGTAGGGTACTCATCATGTGGATTCACTATTAGAAGAGGATGATAATGGCGACGACAGTTTCTCAACTGCATCAGGGTTCCTGCTGTCGTCGCAAGTACGAAGCAATTTCGCTCGCGTTTCTAAAAAACTTGTTGATTCGGTGATATCTTAATCTGTGGTAATGGTACGAGGAATTACTGTCGCTGCACGGCATTAGAAAACAGTTTTTTTTACTATTTTTAATATTCGACCGAAAGAAATCCCCCCCGTTCATTTCTGTGGAAATCCTCAACCTCGCGTATCTCTATTCGCTTGATTTCGTTGTTTTTAATTTCATGTTAATTAAACAGTCCACCGGTGCATGTATAATATTCAAATACCCAAATGCATGGAGAGCGACGACCGGAAGCTTTGTCCGGTCTCGTTCGTGCACTGGACGAATAGTCCAGAACATGTCCGGAGACGGTGAACCGAGCATCCGAAACTACGATGATTTCAAAAAATATTCAGAAATACAAATCACTTTCTTTCTGCATTTATATCTTTACAAATCCTCTCACAAATTTGTTAGCGCAACCTGTTTCCGGTTAGAACCATTTGGTAAGATGACGTTGCGTATACACTTTTACTCGACAGTGGAATAATCATATATACGGTCATATATGCCATTTTATGTCTTATGTCAGTGGTTTAAATTTGCAAAGTGACCGGCTTTAATTTAAAATTTTTGTCGAGTTTCATGTTCCCCGTAACAAAATTTATTTGATATTCTATCCAGTGCAATGTTTCGGGTAACATGTTTGCAACATGCGAGTAAATTAAAATTAAATAAAGAATCTTGACTAAATTACTAAATCTAAATTTCTACAATTTTTGGGCTCAAAATTTTAAAATTAACAATCATGTTAAATTAAAAATCAATTTATAAAAGTCATAAAATTCAATGTTTCCAAACCGGTAGCAGGCCAGCAAAGGGCCCGGATACTACATTAAAATAAAATATTGATTCTATTCCCTACATCATTAAAACACGTAACCAAGGTATATATTTATCAGCTATTATTCAAGATTTGATTTACTAGATGAAGATTGGCGTCTAATTTGCTGTTAGTTTACATTACTATGTATATATGACGCGGATGACTTTTTAACACACAAAAAAAGCTGTTGAATTTTAATATAAGCTTTTAATTATAATTAATTCCAAACTAGCATTATTTATGCACCGATACGAATTAAAAGGTTGCTACTAACAGCGCAACCATTTTTTCCCACCATTTTAAATTTAATTCACCTAATATATCGTATAATTGCATTAATTCTAGTTCACGTATAGGGATAAAGTTATTTCATTAAAAAAAAACTAAAAATTGATATACACGTGTTCACATTTGAAATAATGCGAGAACCACTTTTAAAAATGCCCTATTTCATACACATTTTAAGCTCACTGAAATATACCACACAAAAAAGCAACATCGACATGCACCGTGCCACAATTAGTAAGTCACTCGTACTCATCCATTTCCGTAACAATTTGTCCCATTCCGCTAATATATTTTTTTTCAATTTTTTCCTTTTTCTACATTTTTGTTACTGATATGTAAATTTATGATCAAGTCAATTTCAATTAACGGTGGCAGCAGTAGTGGGTGTCTCTACGAAGTGGATGTGTGATCCAACTCTTGTTTCCATACGTATTTCGCGCGAATCCCAACATCATCGCAGTAATCAAAATCTTTACAAGAAACAATCTTGTCTAACTAACTTTTTTTAAATCTTACAATGGGATGATTTCAATTTAAAATCATGAAATGTTTGCGGTACCATAATTACAATGTTTTGGGTCCACAACCAACATTTATCTTGGGGCCCTTTCATGATACACCATGTTGCACCACAGCCATTAGCCTACAAAGCCGCTACTGAATTTTTACCCTAAACTGAAAAAGTTACTTAGGTCTACCAACCTAAGTCAAAAAGCAGAAACATGGGTAGTAGGAAGGCCCCCGGCCCCAACATGCTTGTGGTCCCAAAGCATTCCTTGCTACCCTATGGTTATGGCACTGAATGTGTCAACAATTGAAGACATGATTTAATTTTTCATTCACTTTTTAAGATTTGAAACATGTCCTTTAACTTTAAAAAAAATATATATTTGATGCCAAAACTTATCTTGACTATTTCAAAAGCTATCAAATATCCAATTACAATTAGTTTAAATGTTTTAAAAAGTCTGTTAAGGTTATCGGTGATGTTCCTCGTCAAATTTACAACATAAGAACAAGTTGTTAATTGCGCGAGATTATCGATGTCTTACTTATCCAGTCCTGTCCTTGTGGCAGCTAACACAGATTAAAAACAAATTCTGGGTCCTCCAAGTGGAAGGAAAACAGACCAGGTCACAGTTTTAAAAACCGGTAGAGCCCTTTTTAGCCTGAGTCGCCTTTGGGCCATTAAACCCCAACCAACAACAACAACCACAACAACATTTCCTTCCTTTTGTTCCACAAGGCCTGCTTCCAAAACAGGCAACAAGATATGAGGGTAACCTCCTTTTATAGCAAGCTCACCTCATGACGTCATAGCATATCCCATTATACCACAGGGTAGGAAGGTGGAAGATGTGCTTTGTTTGAAGATCCCATTATAAAGAAGGGTAGATGGACTTGCCCATCCCGCTTTCTTATTTTAGAAGAAACCTTTGTGTGAAACATGTATTACAATATATGGCTGACACGTTGCATTATATTTCATATTTCGAAGAGACGCCCGCTTACGAAGCGCCCCCCATTCGGCATATACGGGATATTAACAAAAAACCTAAATGTACACGTATGTGTGTTTTGAACGTGACTGTTGTATCTGCCAACCTTTTTTCCTTGTTCTGATCCCTATATCCTCTGTCTTGCTTGAACAATGATCTTCTCAGACTCTACCATTTTGAATTTATTGAAAAGCATTTTGGGCAATTTGAAGATTTTAAAGACAAAAGGGTTTTTTTTGGTGCCTTCTTTTAAAAAAAATAATAATAAAACATTAATTGGTTGCAGAAAACATCTGGCGACTGCCATTTTTGGTTAAGCTATCAATCTGCCCGATTCATGTCTAAAAACCACAATTTTGGACTATCCACATTTATTTAGGCATGGCTTTGCCCTACCATCTAAAAACGAAATTCAACAGCAAAATGCAAGAATCTGAAAAGATGTTTAGGGCACAATTGCAATGGTTTTAGAAAATGATATAATGTGCCGTGCTTTAAAAATGTCATGATTACAAATTGCATATTAATGAATGCACAGAAATCATTGTTTAAAATTTCCAGGTAAACAGTTTTAAAATACAAATTTGGATATTAATGATTGATTTCTGTTTTTCTCAATAAATATATTTTATAGCTGACTGCATTTCATTTTGTATATTTACATTGTTAATAATTTTTACATAATGCGGTAGTTTAAATTTTAGTTGAAATTAAAACCAAAATTGCATCGAATAATTCTAAAGCAGCACAACTCAAAAATAAAATATCAAGCACCGTAACACTAAACTATCACGATGAACTTTTAAATATTAAATATTTAAAAATGAATTATTAAAGAAATATTAAATGTGAAGTTTTCCAGTTTATGTATTACAACAAATATTTATTAATGCAGCACAATATTTCGGCACACTGTGTCATCATCGGGAGCTCACACTCGCATAAGGATAGGGCCACTCAACAAAATGTGAAAAAGCTAGAAACAAATGGGCCTTATCAACATGGACGAGGTTAACCAGGTTCTGATTCTGATTGAGTAGCTAGCCCTTTGAGAAAGGAGCCCCTCCAAAGGAGGCACACTGTGCAACACACATGACTTCCCACTGTGGTGACCCAGTGAGGCTGTCTTCAAGGACACAAGTTCAATAAGTCAATAAGGAAACTGGTCTCATGTGTTCAAGGACAAGCTTAATAAGGAAACTGGTTTCCCCACTAGGTGTGCTCACCACAGGAGTGCTTTTCACTCTTTGTTTGGATAAAGAGGCGCTCATGGGGGATTTAGCCCACAAGGCAATTGGTATTAGTATTTGTGTATTAGCTTTTTTGGATTGTTTGGTAATTTATAATAGATATGGAGAGAGGAAGGCGCACGGTCGTGGCTGATTTTTAGAGGAACTATCATAGCATTTGCCTGGAAACAACTGTCAAAAACTGCGAAAACCACAGCCATGGTGAGCGACCCGGTTAATGAACCAGGTCTCCTGAACGAAAAGCCGGTAGCGCTACCGCCAATATTGGGTAGTTCACCAAAAAAGTCAACATTTTGATTGTCCACTACTGGAAGATCATAGTACAAGTGCCCATGTGGATAGAATCAAGTACCTGTATGAGTACCATGGCGATGGCATAGTACTACCGACACGTTGCGCTGCATTAATAAATATTGGTTGTAATCCATAATCTCGCCTCCGAAGTTGGAAAAGGTCAACTTCAAAAAATTTGTCAAATTTGTATTATTTAAAAAATAAGATTACGAACCGTACGAGTGATTAAAGATTGAACAGTGCCGCAGAGTATTATTCATTGCAACTGATAAAAAGTTGCATCGGTTTTTACATCGATGAGTACATCGTACAAATAACGTACCAAAAATAATCATTATTTTCATAAAAAGTTACAGAACTTTGAAAACTTTCCGCAGAACCTACTTTAGTTTAAAAGCCACCGCCGTATAGTGAACAGTAATCAAAATGTGTAAAGACCGCTAAAACACGGGGGGTTTGATAAAGCGACAATCGGAAGACGCTACGAATCATTTGTTCTCCTAACCAAAAATGTTGTGCAAGTTTGCCCTAAACAGTTTCATGCTATAGTCTCCCATCCACATTTAGTGTTTCCAAACAATTTGTTCGTAACCTTTTTCCCAATTGGGGCAGGTTCCAGGATGCAGATCCCGACAAATTTTGCCAGGATCATGTCCAAACATGCCACATTATTGATTTCAATTTATAAATGTGAACTGATCATTCCGTGCCTTGTTTAGCCTGTAACACCAAAATCAAGTGTTAGTCTAACACATTTTAACATCGCCGCGTTGAAGTGTGAATGCGCGATAATGCGATACGCACTTCCGTATTGTATTTCTTCTTTCCTATAATTCAATGTTTTCGATTTCAACTTGCCGTTTTATAATAGTTATTCCAATAAACCGACGAGCCCTTTATATGATTATTCCTGTTAAGCCTTTATTAAGTTTAGGCTCAATGTGTTTGCCCTCATCCTTAAGCCCTGTTTCAGTAACTAATTTTTTTACCTTAATTTATGTGGCAACATGTGTTTCCAGCAACAATCTAAGATGAATTATCAGCTTGATCCAATCAAACAACGGCCTTGACTGGGACCCCTCCTACCCACATTCTTCTATTTCCTCCTTCCTTTACCCACATTCTTCCCGAAATGGGGTTTCCCCCAATCAACTTTCAGGTCCTCTATGACCTTGGGTAGTTAAAAAATTCCAAACAACCAACCAGCTCTCTAAGGCAGGGCTTTTCAACCTTTTTCAACTCAAAGCACACTAGATGGCGCTAAAACTGTTGCGGCACACTGAATAGGGTGACAAAATTGTCACGGCTCACCGCAAGCTTTTTAAGATGTTTTTTTCTCCCATTTCCATAATAAAATAAAAAATCATGATTTATTATATTAACATTTCTAATGATTTATTTGTAATTTAAACTTAGTATATATATTAACAAAATTGTAAATTTTGATCCTGCCGCAAACTTCCGCTGCACATCATTCGACCGCGGTGTGCAGTTATATACCGGTTAAAAAACAGTTTCATTAAAGGTCAAACAGTTTGTCCCACAAACTTTTTTTTTCTTTTTTCTAAACACTACAAAAATTTGTTGATTTGTTAGTTTGACCAAAATAATTATAATCGTCTACCCGATAGGACCCGATCGACCATATCTACTGGAAACTTAATTTAAAGACGTAATTTAAGGTAAAAAAAACTTAAGTTACTGAAACATTGGGTCACCCATCACGCCTTTGAACAAACTAATTCATCAGACGGCCATTTTCTTTTCCAAGATGGCCGTCAGTCTTTACCGCTCTATTTAGCTGTCTGTTGAGAATGTATTGATTTTTCCATAGCAAAGGACACGTGACTTGAAATGCCATATTTACCAAGTTATAAATATTAGGTTTGCCCTGTTGTCATATCCAGATAAACACTGAATTGAAGTAGCCTTAACCTGCCCTTATGTCAAACCATAGGTTTATAAGTATAGGGCCTATACTCTTGATCAGAACTACTGAGACCAGACTTCTACCATATTTTAATCACTACGCACTTAAATTTTACTGATTGTATACCTTGGTCAATAGCACTTTATTGCCATGAAACAACCATATCAAACAATATAGGACAGAAAAACATCACAAATGTGTATAATAACAGCAAGTTTCCATCATTAAAAAATGTTAACTTAACAAAATTAAGTTTCTTTGATTTAACTGCTACTACGAATAAGCAAAAAATTAACCTGGGTTTCAAAAATTCCCATGTAACACGTATTAATGTCTCCATACATGTATGGCCATGCATGGTCAAGCATAAAGGTGTGTACATGTGTCTAAACTTATATTTTCTTAAATTTATAAAAAGTAATCAGCCCTACATAAATGAAGACAAGAATACCACGCATCCCAGGTGCAAGTATGTCATACTGATGTATATCCATGATCCATCAGGCCACTCCCCGTCGAGGTTCCTTTGTTTCAATACGTGTACATTCCCTAGTCTCCATGCATGTATGGTCATGCATGATCGAGTATAAAGGTGTGCACATGTGTCTAGTGCTTATTTTAAACTTTCAAAAAGGTAATAAGCCCTACATAATTGAAGAGAAGAAAATACCATGCATCCCCAGGTTTCAGTATGACATGCATGTACATTCCCTAGTCTCCAAACATGTATGGCCCATGCATGGTCAAGTATAAAGACATGAACATGAATATAGATTTTTTCAGATGTATTACAATTAAAATTTTAAAAAAATTATGAGCTCTATTTAATAAGAAAAATATACCTAAATATCAATAAACTTGCATATTCTTACATGCACAGTATTAAACCATTTCAAGAAGTTCGGTATCGATACTTTCCTCCGATACTTTGGTCGGTACCGATACTTTGGTCGGTACCGATACTTTGGTCGGTACCGATACTTTGGTCGGTACCGATACTTTGGTCGGTACCGAT
>JAUJYV010002428.1:0-12664 GCA_033995625.1 Ophyiulus pilosus
CAAATGCCAGGGTTTGCTCACTGACATTGACTAATCTTTCTTATTGAGCACATGCCACATGTTCAACTTTGACTCTCGGGTTTTGTTTGTATATTCACTTTAAATTATCTAGCGTACCGCAATTTTGATTGCCGGCTTTGCCATGCCATTGATGTCAGAAGATCTGTGTCCATGACAATTGAAAGCGGGTTAGCACAACAACTGTTAGTAAATGCACCGTGCACAGTCCCATATGAAGCCGTCAACAATGGAACACGCGCCTCGCAAAACCTCTGCAGTTTCTGCAAAGAAAACCCCCGTTCGAGTCAGTTAACTTTCAATTGTCCATCTCAAATTTGAAGCGAAGGCAGTTAAGTTACGCGCGATTATCGCATATGCTCAAATGCACAGGCCGATGTAAAAAGGCAACGATTTACCTTTTATGTTTTTGAGTTTTTCAAAAGGAGCGTGTGCCCCCACACTTGCACGCTTATTCCCGCGCTTCGTTAACCTTATTTAAAGATGAAACGAAGCGATCATGCCACTTACGCATGGCTAAATGTTGCGTTTTATGCATAACGTGCATGGGAACTTGCCCACCATTGTATTATCCGAACGCGTGTTGCGCTTTTCCATGCAAGAATCCTGTGCAGAAAAATCTTGGTAGTTGTGTGTCCGCGCAAGAGATGGATGATGGGTGTGTTTCGCTAAATCTGTACTAAATGCAACCTGTCAGGAATAAATATAGAAGCAACACATGCTTGAAATACGTTCACACTTTGGATGCGTGCCTCAGGTGATGGTGGCCCATTCAAGAGTGGACGAAGGGCAATAAATATGTTAGCCAGTCTTCTTTTTTTTGCCATTCTGTTGGCACTTTTCCGTGTTTTCAATGGAAAATCTGGCTGTTCGTGTCTTTATGGGTCGACCTGAAACGCTTCAGCCTACTTCTCCTCAACTCCGAAAACATTAAGATCTCTGTCCAAGACAAAAACCATTTCAGTATTTTACTCAGTTGGGAAAGTACATTGGGGCACACCTGCTTGGCTATTGCAGCGAGTGATGTTGATGTCCTGATGTACAATCTCACGTTTACCTCCAGGGCGTCACTATACCATGTTCTCAAGTGTATGGTTGATAATTTCCTAGTCTTCTATTGCATAGTTTTACAATGGTGTTGCCTTTGGAATCATCAGGTACAAAGTAATTTGTGGCTGAAGCTAATATTTTGAAGATGTTGCCATAAGGCCCGATAATTACATAAATTCTGCTTAATTTAATTTTCTTTCATGGAATACACATAATGATTACTTTGTAGCAAATGAATTCTGTCTAGCCATTTCTGAACACTAAAAATTCTGTTTTTCTTCTAAAATTGGCATTACTTAAAAGTATTGGCAGTATGTTTTTCCTGTAAGCATATCTATTCCTAAAATTATATCTGCTCAGACGTTTTGGCAACATTCACTGTTTCTTATAGGTTTCTTAGTCTTAATAAATTTCTGTATTATTGATTTTCACAATTAGAATGTGTAATGAAATTCAGATTTCCTTGTTGATTGATGTCTAGAAAATTTAGTAAATTAAAATATTGTAGGTCGACAAATAAGAGCAACATACACTTAAAATGTGTTGCAATACATATTCAGATTGCTGTGTATTTTATTAGTGTGCTAATACATAAAAATCAGACTGCTTGACAGATATATCAATTGCAAATTACACGTGTTTCATAATAGTAATCCATTGGTTACAGCTTAACATTTGTTTTCAATTCCAGTCAATCATTCATCCTTGAAGAAAATAAAAAGCCAATTCGGTCAACTGAATTTGAAAATTGTATTTTTATAGTATAGAAAATTGTCTCCACTTGTCCAACAACACGTGATGTTTGTTTTTGAATTTATTAACAAGCTTATAAGAAACTGGACAGCTTTCAGTCAAACATAAATTATGTGGTCATTTTCTGTTAAGGAAATTGGACCACATTTCAGGTTTGCCATTCAGGTGAAAATTAAAACGTGTGGCACGTGTTTATCGTGAATTTCAACGGTGTAAAAATAACCTATTTTGAGCGATATTAAATTGTCCAAGCTATAAGCTTGGAGCTCCTGTTAATTGGTTCGTTAATGGGTTGCAAGTGGGACGTATTAGCTCATTGAGCAGAGTTATGAAAAGTAATCTTGAGCATGACTTGCCAAGAAACTTGTCGTTATAGAAGTTGCTTCCTATAAGGTAGACATCGAGGGAGCCTGATGTATTTACACGTAGTTTTCTGCCCATGTAAATTAATTACTCGGCCTGCTATGACCCCAAAAGATAAAATATCAACTTCCAACGGCGATAAGAAAGGTGCAAATTATCATAAAAAACATTAACGACATCCTTCTAAATGTAAATACTCTGCTGTGAAATGCAGTTGTGCTTGTAGCAAATATCTCATGCAACAAGTCAAAACCCAAGTCCGCCAGCATGATTGTGGTTTTACTTTATGTGCCGAACTTACCACAGCCTAATCGTAAAAATATGGGGTACATGCGTGCAGTTTTGCTTCTATAACTTAGCTGGTTTTCAGATAAAAAAAAATATATGCTAAATAAATTTGGCGCCGCATTTTTTGCTATGTTGTAAGTTTTGTCGTTTTCTCGTATTACGCAAAAACTTGTATAAAAATCCTGAAAACCTTAGTTATGTAGATGCACCTATTTGTTTTTCTAGAATTTTGTAAGCAGTACACACATGTAAGACATTTTGAGAAATGATGATTGAGTCAATATCATGACAGAAAATGTTTGCATAATATATACTTTGTAGTACATAAACGACATTCCTCGATGCGACCTCATTAATTTTATTTATATGATCGTCCCCGAACAATGACCCAATATTGTAGTGCTGATTTTTCAATAAAAAACTTAGATTATCGTTTGATGGCAGCGAACAATGCAACACATCATTGAAAAAAGGATTAGATTGGTATTAATTTTGATAGAATATTAGCAGACTGCATCCAGTTATATTGAAACTGGTAGCTTGCATTATTAGCGGATATAACAACTTCATAAAACTAAATCTACATCAATGCAGAATAATACAAAATTCGTTCTGTCCAATGTCCTTTTAATTAGTATATACATATATATACAATGAAAAATCATCCACCGTACTTTTTAAAAAACTGGTTCATATCCATATAAATAGCAACAGTTTTGTTTAACATTAATACATTATTGTGTTTTCTTACCTGTGTGTAAGAAAAGATGGTTCTTCAAATTTGTTTGTTTGCTGAATCCTCTGTTGCAAATGTGACATTTGAATGGCCAAGATCCGTTGTGAACGTACATATGACTCTTCAAATCACCTGGTGTGGGAAATGACTTTGAACACAAGTTGCATTTGTGTGGTTTTTCCTAAATTCCAATATTGGTGTGGTGACAAGAACATATCCATCCGAAAGCAGATAAGGTGAATACATGAAAATAAACGAACCATAAAAATATTTAGAAAATAATTACTTATATTTATGGAAATATTTGAGCAAGATTCCATTATTTATCGTTATCTTAGCAATCAATTACCTAAAAGTAGATTCAGTTACATTTATAATTGTATAGTGTCATTACGAGTTTCAAAATATATTTTGAGGCTTAGAAAGATGCTTCAATAATGTTTACTCGAAAACATATTTCAATGAAATTTTATTTCATACATGGAAAGTAGGCCAAAAAATGAAAATGACAAATTGAAATAAATCACCCTGATTTTTGTGTGGTTTTGATCACTGCCCTGATTTGCATATTGCATAGTCCACTTTTATTCCTTTGTCGGAATTCTTAGTTTATGATCATTCTTACTCAAATAGAAAAAATGGAAAGTTTTGTTTTCACGTTTATTTTTTAAAAAAAATAGCGAAATTTCATTGCTTCTGCATTTTGTCACAGTGTATCTGCTTAAAATTGCCCTAAACATTGTTGTTGAGCAGTAACGCCTTTGGCTTTGCATCAAGTACATAGCTGGCACTCCCATAATTATGACATTCTAAAATATGTCACCCGTCAATTTCGATAAAAAAACAAAAGCTTTCACATATAATTCAAGAAAACGTGGACAGGTTTCGTATGTTGACAGTTGGTATTGTAGGAAATGCATAATTCTAAAAAATTAGATCTAGTTAAATAGGGCAAGCATCCATGCATGCACATATTGTAGGTTGTTAATATATAATATCAAAGTGGAGCGTGGCTGAAATAAGTCTATTAATGGCATATAATCAATGTCTAAATACATTTGTCAACAAGAATCTATACACCATTGCATAATGAAACATCACATGTAATTTCCATTCTACATTTTCAATGCTAATGCATAGCTACATTTTGCGATAAGTTGATCACAGCCTATATGTGCATTATACTGTACAATTCTAGCTTTCTCTTGCCTCTTAATTGGATAGCCATCAAAATGCTGTATTATATAAAGCACCTTCTGGTAGTCGTTCGTGAAACGACCTTTAATGATTTATGTAAAAAGTTATATGCGTGACAGCTGCTCCCATACTTTTGCTATAAATTCAAATGGTCTTCCTATACGGTGTAATTAATTTCTAATAAAAGTGTACCTGTTCTACGCTTACTTGAAAGCCATCAAGGTTTTGCATATAAGGTGCGTTGGTTGAGAGCCCTTTAGGCAGCAAAATTCGGCTGCTTTATTCATGCAGCAGAACGTTTATCAAGATAGCAGAAAGCCTTGCCTGGTGGTCAGGAAATAACAGGTCATATTTGACCCTCTTTGATGTATGGCATTTGTAAGTGCATTTAATTGCAATAACCAAACATGGACACTATTAGATTGCCATCAATGCAGGACATTAGCGGCATTAAAATTCATCCCCTGTCTAATAAAAACCATTACTAGCTTTACGGTACTGATTTTGCTAGCGTCGCATTGTTAGTGGACAATCAAACTATATACGACATATGACATTGGTTAGGCAAAAATAAAAATAAAAGCTGCTATTAATATCCAGAACCAACGACTGTTAAGCTTAAGTAATGAATGTCGGAGTACCAAATTAAGAATTCTTTTTGGCCATTTCACCCATAAAAGTACAGATGATGTATTGGCATAGACGTGGACGTTTGTATAATATTGTTTTAATAAGCTTCGTATTTGCTTTTTCATATTTTTCTATAAGTTACCAAATAATGCACAAATATACTATAAAAAAATGATTCATGTAAACTTATAATTGGAATACACAATAGTTATTTCATGTTTTTGTTGTGTTTCATTGCTGTGGTTGCACTAGGTCCAATTCAGCGTACCATAATTATTTAATTTGAAAACAATTGCACATCTTCTTCATTGGTTTTAACAATCACGCATCTCCTTCTGTAGCTTCTAGCCATCCTAATTGCATATGCGTCAAAATGAATAAATGGCTAGACATTACTAAAGTACCGTGAAGACGATAATGCATGTAATGTTTTTAATTTCTGATTAATGGATGCATCGTGCATATGACTAATTTGAATTTAAAATTTAATAACTTCGCGCTGCCAGAATGATGAACAGACAATGGCACCTTCGTGTCTGTGTTAACAAAAGTACTGTTTAATTTGGGACAATGGCGGGAGTTTAACGTTTGGAATTAATCATGCTAGTTGGCAATGTTCTGGAAACAACTATTAGCCGTGCTAAGCGTTGGTACAGGTGCGAGGTTGGACAAACCCATGACTACATGCACCTCACTGTTAGCCCACTTGACCAGTTATCTAATCTAAGTGTGATTTACGTGGTCATGAGCCAAAGCAAATGTAAGCGTTATGCAGATGACGCATAAACATGTGCAGGCAACTTGTGAATACGAAACGGTGAAATTTTTGAAGGTGAAATTTCAAATAAACAAGTAGATGTGTAATGCAACTACACCTATGCAGTCCACTTTTGGTGTTAAGGTATATGCACTTGAAAGCCATGCACCTTTTATCCTTGGTCGTATCAAGGTGCTTTCCCGTTCGTTTTGCAGCCACCAGGGGTGTGGAAGTTGTACAACGTATATTTTACATTTAAGAAATATGCGCTTAGCTCGTAATTTATTTGCAATGATGTGGAGAAAAATTTGCATATCACACTGCGTAATTTAACTAGATTTGAGAATGATTAGAAGGCGGTATCTTAATCGAGATATGTACTGTACTTTATATAATTTTATTTAATCATGCATTGCATTCACTGGTGGATAGTGAATGTTTGTGCCTTTCTGGAAGATAATCTGGTAGAAAATTGAATATCTAAAATATATTTGAGTAAAAAAAGTTGTCAATTTTCCTTGATCATAACAAGTTAGGTTACTGTCAGCATTGTGTCTTTCATCTTTATTTTTATAGCTTTACAGAATTGCAATACCTGTGATTTTCTTACTACTGTATATTAACATCCATACTTGTTTATGGAAAATGGAATTGTGACATTGAATATGCGTGTATTTTCATTTACAGGTTGACCTCTCAATTTGAAGGGAAATTTTGATGCCCATTTTGAATGTTTATGACGCTGCTAGAATTTAGGCGCACATTTTCTAATTTGTCACCCAAATGCCATCAAATGTAAGTACATTTAATTTTTCGTAACAATATTATCGACCCTGCAATTCAAATATTGTATACATGTCAAAGCTGTGCTAAACGAGAAGATAATGTCAAATTTGAAGCCTACCTTATTGTGCGTCATACGATGATAATACAAGTTGGAACTGGCAGTAAACCTTTTGCCACAGACATTGCATTGATGAGGCTTCTCGCCCGAATGAATCCTTCGATGAGTATTTAGAGAACTAGATGTGCTAAATCCCTTGCCGCAAACGTCACAAACATGAGGCTTTTCTCCCGTATGTGTCCTCATGTGTCGTTTTAGTAACGATGGTCGGTCAAACGCTTTCCCGCACACTACACATGGTAACAGAGTTCTTTCCCTAGATTTCTTGGGTAATGGACTTAGTTCTCCAGAATGCTATTTCAAAAATAAAATACAGTGGAGATGAGTTGCATGAAAAAGTATTGCACATTTCTAAAAATGAACAGTATTGATAAAAATGGTATGTACCTTAAAACTGTCGCTTTCTCCTATGGAAGATGCTGCATCACTTGATTCTGACCTCCGCTCTTCAGAATCGGAAGGAGGAGTGATAAGTATACGGGTAGATAATAAAGATAACGATAGATCTAGCGGGGTTTCTGTTCAAACAGAGAAAAATATAAGACGTGTAATATTTACAACATTTTAAGTTTGCAGCTTTCATCCTAAGTATGTGCAAAGCAGTAGTTTATTGCTGGTATTTTCAATCCTTACTCCCCTTGCATTCTGCAAACGACACCCCCACCGAAGCAGAAGGCTGTCTATATGCAATATTTTAAGGTTCAGATACACCTCTGCAGGAGGCAGGAATTGAAAAGGTCGAGCAAAAGGCCATATCATGGATATTCGAGTTTACAGCCCACAATAAAGTTTGCACTATATTCAACAGTCTATGTTCAGGCATAAAACAATTGTTGTTCCCTAGATGGCCAACGTTGCAAAACACTAACTTTATGATATAAAAATAAGTTTTATGTAATTTTGAATCTTTTAGTATGATGCCTGATCACAGCTGCACTAGAATACGAAATTTGTGGTCTTACCTTCTAAAATAGTATCCATAGCTTTTCTATACAGAGATGTCCTTAGGAATGAATTTGTCGCCAGAAATAAACTGTTATTGTTGGTTTCTATGGTGTCGAAGTACACTACTAATTCGGCGTTAGGTGGAATACACCTGACAGTTTCAAATGCTGGTTCACCGTTCAACTTTGAACCAATTAAATTCACTTCAGATGAAAACGTTGGAGAATAGCGTAGAAAGCGAACCCAATTACAATGCCGCACACGTTGTTGTTCGACATCTTGAATATCATCATAACAACCAAACTGATGCCGTATCTGAAATAGAAAGTGTAATCATTAATCGTTTTTGAATGTTAAAAGCAAGCTGCTCCTGACATGATTATAGACATAATTTAAATCTTGATGCGATTTAAAAAAATCATAATTGGATCTAAATGGCGAGGCTCATAATACGAGCTGCATACTAAATTTTATAAGTTTTTTCCTCAAATTTTAAACGTTTTTGAGTGGGAATATAATGGAATATACACACGGTGTGGTTCATTCCAAACGAGAGCTTTTTTATCATACCAAGGGCAAGGCAAACAATGTTATTATTAGTTACATATGCGATGAAGGTCAGGTAAAACACTCATTAGCGCTTGTCAGGCAGCTCATATCGAAATTCAGAAAGCATTTGATGGTATATATTACACCAATTGTTTAATTTATGCGCATGTTATTTGCTGGTTTTAATGGTTGATAAGAACAATAGAACACTGCTAGTTAGTTCATTCATACAATTTAGAATTGATATTTGCTTTTAAAAATCAGTGAACTGCATTTATTTTCTATGGAGGCAAATTATCACTGTAGGCAATTTCAAATATTGAGCTTATTTACAAGTAATTGTCAAGAAAAAAAAATATTATATGTTGGCTGTTCATCTAATGCATATGTGGCAATATTATGATTATTGAACCACTCCAGGCGGTCAACGAAGGTGGACTTTACAAGGTGTCAGGTCCAGATTTTTGTTTTCAGTATAGCTTCAGGTAGTTACTATGGGTATTGTATTAGAAAAAAAAACCAACACAAGGTGGATGAGGGGGAAGAAGAAAGGTGGGTACGTGGTGTGAAAGCATTATGCATGTTATATGTTTGGGCAAGCTCTGTAAACCAATGAAAATATGCCGATTGGGCATAGCATCCCATTTTTTGCACAATCATTGCTGCCTTCAACGAGTGAATGGCCAGTGTTGATTCTGCAATGACAAGTGCAATCCAAACTATACAAATATTGCTGCGTGTGGGTATATTCGCGGGTCACGGGTGCCTTGAAGCATCAATATAGAAAATGTGCACTTAACGCTATTTTTCTTTTATGAATGGCACTCTATAACAATGCAGTTTGGCACGACTTGAGTGCCGTGGATTCACTTAGAAGTGTGACCAAGAACATTGACTAAGTTCCCAATCATTGTATGCTAGTTTACTGGCCATTACACAGGTATGTCGGCACATGGAGATGCGCTTTGCTATGGTTGGCACGTGGATGCTGACGGCTTCACCACTTTTGCATTTTTCAGTGTTAAACGCTATTTTTGTGTACAAGGCCATGCAAGTGCTAAAGACGTACATTTCTGTGAGTTACTGAACAGGCATCATTATAAACAAGGTCTATCACAATGCATTTCTGAAAAAAACTAAACCTACCAAAGTTTATAGAAAGGTTAAGGTCAGGGATTTTTAAGCTGCGAATGTAGAGTATTTTGGACACTGGTTCACGCTAAAATTTTAAATTTTCAGAGTTGGCTTCTCTAAAGTCTAAAACAAACTTTCAAAATTTAAATAAAAAATAACGATTTAGCATTATTACCACGTGACCTAACGCGTTTTTTTCTAAAATGGATAATGCACATAATAATTAAGTAGAAAACAAACAGTACAAAATATATTTCTGATATTACACTTCTTGAATCCGACATATCTCACTTTTCCAGTCTTTTCAATCACACTTGTTGTGTTTCTTAGTCCGAATAAGTATAGCCCTCGTAAAATTCCACGCTTATTATTTTAACACCAACATAGTGCATAACACTGGTACATGCGTTGGGAACTCGGATTAGCAAAACATGTGTTTATAGTCCACAATAAGAAAGAGAGTAATAATTTAAAAATTTGTTGATCCTCCTGCGTGGCACAAAGGTACAAAAAAGGTGCCTCCAGGCATGGCAATATGAGTTTTGTATAACTACCCCTCCTCCCATCCGTATTGTGCCACATGCATACAGGTGTATGTCACAAATAATGATACCAAGGCAATCCAATTACACAAATCTTTTTTTGAACTCTGACGACAAAAACACTAATGCGCAACGTGACAGTTGACTGACCCATCATCCGAACATACTTATGGACCAGACGGCAAAAGTTGATTTGGAGTCACATGCATTAAAAGTGTACCGAAGGGACGACAAGTCGTGGGAAAAACAACTTCTGTCAAAGGTAACGACATTAACGTGAAAACGAACGATGCACCAGACAGAGAAATGCAAAATGATGGGGCTCGAACCCACTGTGAGGGACAACCCCAGACTGCGGTAGTTGTTGTTTATGTGCAAAGCCTAAATAAGACGACTCTTTTTATGCACTTGATTATTTTTTTCCTGGCGTACTTTTAACGCTGCCCACAGTATTTTTCGAGGATCTTTATTGCTTTTTGGGTCTTTTTGCCCATTATTTTCCCAGGGACGGGTAGTAGCCCAAAGTGGTAACGAGTAACAATTGCTCAGTTTGTGACAGTGAGGTATGTGGCTACCGGGTACGGTAATGAGGCCCCACAACAGGGCCCTTTTCACTAAAAAATAATGAGGGTGTCTTTCTTGTAAAGGACATCTCCATTTTGGCAGAACCCTATAGGTGAATTCTTTGTGCAAACAACGTCCAAGATTTATTTTATGAATGAAAAGCTCGTCAATGGGGAATGTGAAGAATGACTTCACAGTAGCTCGTATACTACTTCGGAGGGCAATTTTTATGAGAATCATTAAAGGCGTAAACGACTTCTTTTTTTTAAAACATTCCATTGAGGGTGTCAGCAGACAACAATTGACATCAAGGCACACCTTCTTCTTTAATGGATGTGTTGATTGAGCATCACGATACAGTGTCTTGTGCAAGTTGTTTGTACTTGCCCCTTTGCCAACGCTTACATACTTTAAAAACTGGGACATCTAGAAATATTGTTATGTACTACCATCAAAGAAACCAATTCTTAATTATTACTTTAGATCCCCCTAACGCCAGATGATAATGTTCCAGTTACAGTTTGGGCATTTTGTATATAGCAAAATTGATCCACATCTTAAGGACTTTGAAGTTATTTGATATTTCGTTGATAAATAATTGGCAATACGCTGTTAAGTTTGTTGCAAATCAACCATTTGTAACTTAAAGGTTGCTCAAATGTTCATTATATATAGTAATAGTAGGTTCTTGCTTATTTTGAAATGTGCAAAATGTATAAAAGTAGCATTCTGAACAAGTTATCAGATTTTGAAATTCATAATTGTTTAGCCATGTGCTTGATTAGGGCGTTTGGTACAGCTATCATCTCTTGTTTATTGTGCAAATATATGTATGTCTTACTTAAAAATTGACCTACACGAACATCCCATTTATGCTCAATGCCCATTCTTTTTTTTTCCTCTGGTGTTTTTTTGTTGTTGTTGGGTGATTGAACATTCATGGAATCACCAGTGTGCCGACCTTTGGCAGTAACTCCATAAAGATTTAAAATGCACCACTACCTTTAGGGTCATGAGATAATGGCGCCATCTTTAGCAGTTGCATTACGTAAGACATGCAGTGTTGTTTACCAGTTCGGCATTTTCCACTGCGGGGAAAAAAACCAAAACCTTACAGCCTTACCATTTCCTCTGAGGGGCAAATTACAAAGGGTTACAGCACGGATGGCCGGGGCCAATGTTAAGATCTCTTGTTTATTAGATCTCGGCAATAAAACGACCCCTTTTCATCCGTGTATATAGACCTCAATTGCCGGCACCAAAGCGATTCCGCAATCGCCATTCATATCCCACACTAAAGGCCGACCTGCAATGGTATCGGTCCCGAGTACAGTATGGCTTTTAAGAAAGCAACAATGCACTTCTATTGCTTTATTGCACGAGGCGGTGGGTGCAGTTTCCACGTCAGTGCCTGGGGCCTCTAGAGGCTCTTGTGGCGGTGTGCAACACTGCGGATAGATCGGTCGATTTGGACGGACGTCGTATGGTCGGCCTGATTGGCAGTAAGTGTTGGCCTACACTAAGCTGGCCAAACATTTATGGGACAATAATGGGGCACGTGCGAAGGGGCCGTCATGGCGGATGGCGGGCATTGCGCGGTTGGCGGTATTTCCAATGAAAGCTTCAAAAAGCCTCGGAGCACGCTGATTGAACACTGCAGGGGTACTCGTAAAAGATGAAGGGGATACTCCTAGAAAAATGCAGCCCAGAGGTTCGAAACTGGCGAAAACAGACCAAGGAGGCGCCTGTGCGTTTTTCCAGTAATTGCATTGTCTTAATTTCATATTACCTCTTAAAAGTGGCAGCAGTGCAAACTAATATATCCTGCGGTAAAGATAATGCACAGGAGGATGTAGTCATTTGCATAAAATTAGAAGCGATCCCTCGCAGCGGAGAGGACTACTTTCACGTGAAAGCCCATCATTTCTAGGTGTGCCCCAAAATAACAAATTATACGAGCGTATAAAAACGCGAGTTGTGTCTCGGGGTAATCATTGTCGGTGTGTATGAAACGGTCAGTCGATATTTATTAGATACTGCTAGGACGGATCATAGAGCTACTTTCTAAGCACCCCCTGCAAACCATCGGTTTGCTCCTTGTCACCTTAAGGCCAATGCATTTACGTGTTGCAGACGTGTAACCCTGCAGAGATTGCCATGAACCTAAAATCTTGAACGGTGCTCGTATTGGTAACACGCCCAAATTTCCCGGCCTCTATGTTTTGCAGTTTTTT
>JAUJYV010002429.1:0-12656 GCA_033995625.1 Ophyiulus pilosus
ATGCTTACCGCACATTTATTTTATCAAAATGTCAACATATTTTTGAACTGTTCATTATGTCAGTCCATGATGTAGTCATCATTTTACCGAATATACGGAAAATAAGTCTCGTGCGCTTGCGCACATTCACATCCGCTGAAATAGAGGTTTCCGGCTAGATCAGCTAACCAGCCTTTCGCGTGAAGGTATAGCTAGTCTTTCTTCACAAATTTCAGTATATTACGTTTCTTAACACTTGAAACACGAAAAACGATACAGAAATAGGGTTCGCAAATATGTTTTTTATATGTGGATGCTCACCAGTTTTCTATGAGCAAGTTTCATCTAATTTATTGGCAAAAAAACAAAACGTATTTTACAGAACATTTCGGTGATCGCTCAAAAGAAGATGAAGATCAAAAGAAACATGTTTGCTGGTCAAGGCAATCCTACCCAGGCCTGTATACCATGACGTAGAGCATTGACCCAATTTGCCCCACGTGCTTTCTAGACCACACGCCAGTTTTTGGCTATTATATACAGACCATCCTGAACAGCAAACATCCGTTTTGGCTGTGAATTTGAAATTTGAAATTTAAATAATTTGAACCCTTCCAGTTATCACCTGGTCAAATTACGAGTATAAATATGCTAGATGATTTCTTCACCCTGGTATGCTCATTTCTTGAACTAACGTGGAATTACAAAACTAAATGAACATTGACAAAATTATAAAAACAGTACGAATTGTTTTTATTATTAAAACGGTACAAAATATAGTTGAGGATTATTTAAAATATTCGAGTAATTCATTCCGGGATTTTTTCATAAATATGATATTTTGGATCAGTATTTGGATTTTTTCCATTGTTTTCTAATTCTTTCGGTACCAAATATCCCATGGCGTCCTCCTCCGATTTCTCGTTTTCTGTCGTGATATACGTGTACTCGTGAAACTCAACACCAGATTCACGTTTAGCGGTCCTAAATAAAAGGTTAAAAATGTCATTTTTAGAAGCTTCTTAGAAAAATTTCAGACCGATTCATTTCTATAAATATATGGCGAATAATGGTGTTTTTTATGTTTATTGTTGATTCCAGCCTAAAACTAGTATTTAACAAAAACTTAGCATATTACCCGACTTTCCCGGGGTTTCACAAATTGAAGTACATTTGGGAGAGGGGACACATTTCTTTTGGTGTCCCCATTTAATCTTTCACTGACTTTTAAAACTCAATTAAACCGAAAAAAACAAAAACTGAAAAATAAATCATTAGTGGACGTCCATAATTGCTTTTCCCTCGCTCCCCCTGTCTATATACGAGCAGACACCCCTTCGGGCCCTTACCCCTCTTGAGGACGTCCTTTTTGAATGGCCCTACAGCTAAACTGAAAATTTTAATTTGAAAGTTGTAAAACATAAAATTATTGTAATGAGTGCGTTTAAGATAGTTAATTATTAACAACAAAAAAATAACAGTTAACTTTTTTTTATCATGCATGTATTCAATTATGCATTGCACTTATGTATGTTAGAAAAGCTCGCTGTATTTTATCAAAATCGCAATAACACAGTAATTTTGCTATATAATTGTAGGAAAAAAATATATTAAGTCTCACATCGAAGATTTTGCCATTCCTTTTCTCTTGTCTGAAAATAAAGTTTATTGCTTTATTAATATATTGTATGTTCAACAATGGCAAAATTCAGTTTGCTTCTTACTTATATTTTTATACACACTTATACAGATAATAACAGCCATCAATAAAATGGTCATCATCAGAAATCCAAAAACAATGACAATCACATTGGTGATGCCAACCTTCCAACCAAAAATATCAACTGAAATTTCATAAGTTTTAATGTTTCAATTTATAAACAAATGTTTTTTTTAATGAAATCACCCTATGGTATGAATAAATCCCAGTTTTGGTTTCACTTACTGTCATATTTTGAAGAAGGTAATGTTGTCGTTGGTGATTCAGTTGTAGTTCCGGACTGAATTATTGTTAAATATGCGTAATTTTGAGGATGAACAACAACCTCCGATTCTAAAATTAAAGTAAAACCGTTTCACTTTGCTAAAACGGTTATAAACGGATATCATATAACCAATGCCCGTGTTTAAAATCACGACCATGGAATTTCACTTACAGTTTCCATGACACTTACCGTTGGACGGAATCCTTGTTAAATATGCGTAATTTGATTTACACGACTCATTAGTGGAGTTGGAATCAGTAACACAACTGCATTGCCAAGATGTCGCATCAATCTCTTTAAGTCCAAAGATTTCGATGGAGCAATCATTCGTGTTTGTTCCTTTGGTAATAACATTGTGATATTTGTAACGATCTTTGATTCTGATAATTTGACCATTGCGGTGCCATATACATTTTGTGATGACTTCATTGAATATGCATTTTATCACGTGTGAAATGTGTTCGCCAAAGGCAAGAGTGGCATTCTGGGGATGAACGACAACTTTTGGTGCTACATTTAATGAAAAGAAATGGAATTAAAAAGCTATCGTAATCAGAAACTGGCCACTGTAGATTCATTATGTACAATTTTAATATGGTTGAAATGGGTTCATAAGCCGCCATGCATGCATTCATACAATGATGTCTATAAGTCGTTACTGACGTAGGAGCAATCTCCTGAAATTGGATACGACCCCTATACCATATGGCATTTATTTCCTGACTGTAGGGTACTGAGTTAAATTGAATTTGTAAAATTAATAATCAATTTATATATATATATATATATTCTATTGCTTGTTTTAGAATAATAATTAAATTGTACATGTTTTGCACTTGCGCACAAATTTCGCATAATTAAAATGTTCAATATCTCTTTCGATTTAGGATGTTAAAAGAGTTTTAGTTATGATCACGTTAAACGATGACGAGTTGCCAGCACTGCCAAAAAACAGCACTGGCTTCTGGAATGTGAAGTACTGCCCTATGCAAAGCATGGTATTCCAATGTCATTACAGCCGCCAGTGCTGTTTTTGACAGTGCTGTCAATCTCGTCATCGTTTAACGATGCTGGCTAAAACTTCTGACATACTCATCACTAAAGCTGTTTTCGTTGACATTTTAATTGCTGTATTTGCACTGACCTACTTTGATCTCGATGAGACATTAATTACGGAATGACAAACAACAGACATTTTATATTTATTGGACTCACATCGTAATACGTCTCCTCCTTCCGTAACAGACGTCTCCATGGGGTTCTTACTAATCGCTATAGTGTTAAAGAAATATTACAAAAAATGATATATAATGTTTACACTATATCAGTAATTCATTACGTTAGAATAGTAATAAACTTTAGGTGGGTTAATAGAAAATCTTGTCACACTTATTTACCTGATCTCGTTTGTGATCTTTTAACTTACCCATTATTAAATATGCTTTTTCAGATCGTGAATTATAGTTATTACTATGCCAGAAAAAGCATTGCCAGAAATTTACATCAATTTGCCTAAATGATGTAATTAATAGGGAACAGTTGCTGGTATTTTCCCCATTAGCATTTGTATTAGAATAGTGGTAACGCCCACTAATATCCACTAATTTCATATCCCGTTCCCATGCACATTTTGGGATTGGCTTATTAAATTCGCAACGTAATGTTACATTGTCGCCTTCCTTAACAGTTGCATTCTTTGGATGAGCGATAAACTCTGAAAGTAAAATAATTATAAATTCAGAAGTACAACTTGAGTCTTATGTGAGTCTATTTTTTTGCACTCAAGTGTACATCACTTTACATATGCACGCCTTTATCATGTTAAAAACCACTTACTAATTAATAAAATGGAAATTTGTTTCAAGTATATGGCTGGATACTCATCATCCCCAGCACCAACGCAGTGCCACTGTCCTTCATCTTTCTGCTCAACTTTTGATATTCTCATGGAGCAATCCTTCATCTTACTCGACTTGTTTTCTGCACTGATGAAGCTATACCTATATCCAACGTAAATTGGTTGCTGTTTACGAAGCCAAACACATTTTACAGGTTCTCGAAACACGCATTGCAAGGTAATGTCGCGGCCAATGTATACTGTGGAATTTTGCGGATGTTCCACAATGGTGATATTTTTCACTTTGGCAACATCATTTGCTGTGCTATGTTCTGGAATTCATTTGACAAATGAGTTTCAGCATTAAACATATTATACAATTTACCTACAATATATAAACCTACATACAGATGGACCAGATTTGACATATTAATATCCATATTTTGCATATTTTGTCATTATGTATTATTTATGGATAAGGTTTGGAATTTATGTGAAACTGATTATTAGAGCAACATTAGACGCAAATGGATGAAGGTTGCCATATCAGAAATTAACAAATATGGACAGAACGTTAAATTGATGATCGAAACAAGTATCAAGTATTGTGCTATTGTTATATACATCGTCCATGATTGACTTGTTATACAAAGTTAGGGCATCACTTGTCCTTTATACGTATTAGAATTTCGCAATTATATCATAAGGAAATCAACAAGGAATACAAAAAGGAACTTACTTCCAGAAATAGTGAGATAGCCAACTCTGGAAATGATATATCCTCCAACGACGTTTTCTGAAGAAGCACATTGCCATTTGCCGATGTCAATGCTTTGGACCGAGGTGATGTTAATGGAACAATCGATGTGACGATATCTGTTGACGTACTTGTAGCGATTCACGATGTCCACTGGTTGGCCATTACGTAACCAGTGACATTCCACCACAGGGGATTTAAACTTGCAGGGAATGGACACGGACGCCCCAATTTTCGTATAAATGTTAACTGGAGCTTCCTTCATGAATTTGCTATCCAAGTTATTTAACTCTTAATTAAAAAAAGAATTTCATCATTGACTTGTATTTTTCAAAACTCACGGATGAAAATCATTGGAGCGCTCCAGACACCACTCAATATATATAATATAATTTAGTAATACATTTACCATGACAAAATGCTCCTATGGCACACACCAAGACACTCGTAAACTTGAATATGTTAAAATTCATTTCGTCTTCATAGTTCCACACCTCACATTAAGAGAAATTAAGTGACACCAAGTTTGACACCAATTCGTCTAATTGCATTGGTTAAATCGAAACTGAAATGATGTCAACGCATGAGTTTTATAAACATTTTATATTACATAAGGAAAAGTGCGCTGTGTGTTTAACCTTTAATGTTTATAAGGTGGTTTTATTATAAGTTTATTGAACATATAATAAGATGGTTTTAATATCTGTTTTGCAGAAACGTATTTATTGAATGACAAAATTCTGTTTATATTTATAAAGTTAAATATTGTATTGATTAGCGATATCTTGTTACTATGAACCTTATTTTTCGAAAGTTATTAATGGTTAGCAAAAATTCCTCGAAACGATAAACCGTTATCTACTTACAAGTTTATACGATTCACTCAAATTTATAATTTACGTTTAATGTGTATTAGAATCAAACTTAATTCAATTAATTTTATGGCATAAAGTTGCATACTTTAAACTCCAAAACTGAAATAGCGGTTATCATATGCGAACGATTGGAATATATATTAAAATTTGATATAAATTAAACTGAAAGTAAATTTAAAGTATGTTTAAATTCATAACGAATAATTTTATCAAAACGTCTACACATTTAACAGAAATTCATGAAATACAACAGATAATAAGATTACACATTGATTGAAGAGATACTGTTAATATACAAAGTCAATCAATTGTATTTTTAGTAAAAACAACCTGAGAAAGCTCCTACGAAAGTGTTACAAATTATATTGTGGACATATTCGTGACCCTACAAATTTATTAATAGCATTTGTATTAATATTTTTAATCATAGGGCTAGAAAACCTATGCATAATAACCAGATTGGTTCGTTTATTAATATAATATTTCTCCTTCGATTTTCCATTACTTCAGGAAATATTTTTCAAGAAATGGTGAACAATGCATATTGCAAAAAACCCCAAAAAACATGACGACTTTTGATGTTATGAAAAGCTCAACGAAACTTTGTGATAAACAAGTAAAACATATAAGAAAATAACAAACATTGGTAATTAAAATAACCCATCTCATATGTAGTAAGCCTGTGGGATTCATTCTGGGACTTCTTCATAGTCGTGGTATTTATATTCAACTTCTTTGTTGCCTATATCTTTTGAATTATATTTAGGCTCTTTAGGGCGCGTATAATTCATTGTTTCCCCTTCTGATGTTTCCTGTTCTGTCGTGATGTAAGTGTATTCGTGAAGCTCTGGATCTGATGGCTCATTTGACACATCAACTGTGGTTCTGATTAAAATTTGCAGAAATAGCGATTAGTTTATAATTATGAAAAAAGGTTAAAAACGTGTAGAATATCCCAAAACTCAAACCGAAAATAGCTTTTAAGAAGAAAATTTATATTGTTCAAGGGTTTTAAAATATACAATGTATGTATTATTGGTGATAAGACGTTAAGGAATAACATAAATGCTGAAATGAATTTCAAATGTAACGTTTCCTGAAATATTTTTGCGCGTTTATGTTTTGTAATTTGTTAATTACTTTAGTGACTATTTTTGTAAATTTGTTTGGCAATAAGTATACTGTATTCCTTGTGTCAATTACAATGCAGTTTAAAGAGCTGTTTAAAATTCCAAATTAGATGTTTCTTAGCAACATTACCCTGTACACTCCAGCATTTTATAATCACGTTAGCATTTAAAATTAAAATTGCTACAATGCCATGTTGAAAAGTGTTTGTGTTTAACTGTTTATTTTCTTTATTAAAGTAAGACGTGTATGTTAAGTGTTTGACGTTGAGACGAATTTAAGTAAATGAAAATAGTATGCTTACTTTTTGAAATGGGAATTCTTCATTTTCTTGCCTGTGTTTAAATAGATAAAAATTCAAATTAATGCACATTTTTTGGAAATAACTACGGTCCTATTGAAAATCACAGTTTATGACAGGAGTTATGACATACTGTATACATGCGATATTTGACTATAGCAAACATTTATTAAACCATTTAGTAAAATATAGTTTCTGTGTTGAATAATACTTATTACTTTAAAAGATTACACAACTCTTCTTTATATTATGTTAGGTACTAATGCTAGGAAAAAGTGGGCCAATTTTTTCGATAATTCTGTTATTATAACATTTTAACTTATTTTAGTTACCTTTGTTTCTTCTTTTGCGACAGTAAATGATTCCACCTACAACTATTATAACAACCAAAGTGCTGCTCATGACAGTGTTTATAATTGTACTGGGATTTAAAGCCAACAAAGATTCCTCGCCATTCTCTGAAAAAAATGACAAATACGATTTTATAGTGTATAATTTTCATAGTGAAACAATCAAAGGTTTAAGTATTTCTTAACATGTTACAATGAACATTACTTTTTACTTATTTTAATGCCAACAATTTATATAACAACACTTTATGCCCAATTTTGACATTTTATAAAGTTTCTACTTTTAATTATACGACTTACCTTTACTTTGAGATTTAAATGTTACAGATGACTTTACGAAATTTTTATTAGAATGGACGCTGATGCTAAAATTATCATTATTTCGCTGAAACGTTATGTAGGGAACGGAATATATGCAATATATATTCACGTATAATCAATGCGGATACGTATGGAATTACTAATATCTATATAGCGTTAAGACTAGCATCATCAGCACTCCAAAAACAGTTAGAATGATAGCACTGACATTCTAACCAAAGACAAAGAAGGTATAAATAAATTCCAGTTTTAGTTGCACTTACTGTGATTTGTTGTCGTTGGTAATTCAGTTGTAGTTCCGGACTGAATTAGTGTTAAATATGCGTAATTTGATTTACACCATTCACTTTTGGAGTTGGAATCTGCAGCACAACTGCATTGCCAAGATGTCGCATCAATCTCTTTAAGTCCAAAGATTTCGATGGAGCAATCATTCGTGTTTATCCCATTGGTAATAACATTGTGATATTTGTAACGATCTTTGATTCTGATAATTTGACCATTGCGGTGCCATATACATTTTGTGATGACTTCATTAAATATGCATTTTATCACGTGTGAAATGTGTTCTCCAAAGCCGAGAGTGGCATTCTGAGGATGAACGACAACTTTTGGTGCTACATCTAAAGAAAGAAAATGGAATTTAACTGCTATAGTAATCTGAAAGATTAGTGTCGTACAGAGTTGGACAACTTGTATTCATGTGAAGCAGTAGTGATTACGAGTACCTGTGGAATCAATGCGAACCATACTCCATAATATGAATAGTATATATTGTAATCAGACTTGGGTAAATTGTACTCATGGATATGGATACTGCTTACGAGTATGCGTATTGCAAAAGTATTGTTTAGGGAACTCAATGTATTTTAAACACCGTATATTTATTACGATCAGAAACAATTAAAATTTTCAAAAATCGTAATAAATATGAGAACACGAAATAAACCATCTTAGACATTAGCAAAATCTAAATAATTAAAGGTACATTTGATAACAAAAGGATCATAAGTATAGTAATATAAAAATTAGGATACATTCATATTGGCTTTTAGGATGATCTTTATATCTTATATATGCACACTATAGCAGTAATCAATTACGTAAGAATAGTAACGAATTTTAGGTGGGTTAATAGAAAACTTTTTCACACTTATTTACATAATCTCGTTTGTAATTCTTTTAACTTACCCATTATTAAATATGCTTTTTTAGATCGTGGATTATAGTTATCACTTTGCCGGTATATGCATTGCCAGACATTTACATCAATTTTCCTAAATGATGTAATTAATATGGAACAGTTGCTGGTGTTACCTCCATTAGCATGTGTATTAGAATAGTCGTAACGCCCACTAATATCCACTAATTTCCCATCACGTTCCCATTCACATTTTCGGATTAGCTTATTTAATTCGCAACGTAATGTTACACTGTCGCCTTCCTTAACAGTTGCATTCTTTGGATGAACGATAATATCTGAAAGTAAAATAATTATATATTCACAAGTACAACTTGAGTCTTATTGGTCGAATTTTTCCGTCTAAAAATACGGAGATTTTGTTTTTGTTTTAATAATTACATGATTAAATTATTGCAAATGTTCATACTGAACTGATGAGGTCTGTGTATGGCCAGTGTTTCGCAATTTTGGATATATTACAGTTAAACAAAATAGTTCGAGGTTCCTCAGTAATTTCTAAGAGTATGGGATGTTTGAGAACATACATAGATCTAGGATATCTGTATAATCTAGGAATATATTTTGTCAATTGTTGCATAAAAAAATATGAAATTTATCGATGTGAATTTGTTTAGATGTTATTCAAAGATTTCTGTTAACACATATTAAATTATACAAATTTAGATTATCCTCGTTTAGCATGTACTTTATATATAGATTGCGTGCAGCAATCCATATAATTAATGTTTTGGATTACCTTTTAAAATTAAATATATAAATTTATCTTGTCGAGATTATCCAATTGCCACCACGAATAAAAAGATGAACTTGACTGAGCTGAAGTTCATTTCGTCGTCATTTAGGGAATTAATTATTTTAAATTTTCCTGTCAATTTGAAAGTGTCTCCCCACTTTTATCAAATAATGCTGGCATCACCATGCATATAGAAGATTCTTCTAAAACGAAAATGAACTTGAGAAATTATTGATTATAGATTAGATCCAAACCAAATAATATACAGCGTAAACTAATATGCTTACCGCACATTTATTTTATCAAAATGTCAACATATTTTTGAACTGTTCATTATGTCAGTCCATGATGTAGTCATCATTTTACCGAATATACGGAAAATAAGTTCCGTACGCTTGCGCACATTCACATCCGCTGAAATAAAGGTTTCCGGCTAGATCAGCTAACCAGCCTTTCGCGTGAAGGTACCCAGTCTTTCTTCACAAATTTTAGTACATTAGATTCCTTAACTCGTGGGCTCATAACATCGTCCAATTTCCCATTACTTCAGCATTTATTTTTCAACATATGGTGAAAATTGCATTGCCAACAAAAACATGACGACCTTTGGTGTTATGAAAAGCTCATACAAGGTTTGTATTAAACAAGTGTCAGTAAACAAACATGTGAGAGTTTGAGCCAGCCAACGCCTTAACGTTAACCTTAGCGTTAACGGCGAGAAAGGAGGAGCCACGGACTGAACTACCCAATGAACTAACTGAATGTCATGCGTGCTTGAATAACTTAAAGTAAACAAATGGTATCCTGAAAAGTTAATAATTTTATCTGAAGGCCGATATGCAGTAAAGATGAAAGATCACATAGAAAGTATCCCCCAAATCAGACATGTAGCATTTGATCAGCATGTCGCGGATCAACATTTAAACGAAATGTTCTGTTTTGGCTGCTAAATTTGAGATTTAAATGAGTAATTTGAACCCTTTCAGTTATCACCTGGTCAAATTATGAGTATAAATCTGCTAGATGGATTATCGAGATTGAGTTCCTATCATTAGATAGATGTGGTGAAATATACCCTAACATGTACATGTATGTTTATATATGGCATTACACGTATGTCTCCATAAATTTTCGATACATAATTCATCATCCTGGTATTCTAATTTCTTGAATTAACGTGGAATTACAAAATTAAATGAACATTAACAAACCATGCAGTACGAATTGTTTTTATTATTCAAACGGTACAAAATATAATTCAGAATAATTTCAAATGTTCGAGTAATTCATTCCGGGATTGTTTCATAAATATTATATTTGGGATCAGTATTTGGATTTTTTCCGTTGCTTTCCAATTCTTTCGGTACCAAATATCCCATGGCGTCCTCCTCCGATTTCTGGTTTTCTGTCGTGATATACGTGTATTCGTGAAACTCAGGACCAGATTCACGTTGAGAGGTCCTAAATAAAAGGTTCATGATTTCATATTTATAAGCATATTAGAAAACAATGTTACATTTCATTGTCATATGACATTTCATTACTTATTCCAGACTAATTCATATTTCTAATGATATATTCACTAATAGAGAAATTTAACCACCTAACTTTAAGCATACGTCTTTATACTGACCTCAGATGGCGCTCTCCCGCCTCTACATTCTGATTGGACCACGGGGGGTGAAATTGGGTTGAGGAGCGAGTAGTGTGTGCTGTGGTGGGGATCGAATCGATTGATCGGTTCATGGTTAGGGATGAATTTCGTCTTAGTGACTGTGGGCTGTTGGATGTTTCTGTTTGAATGCTAATTTTATAGATATACAATGAAGTGTGTTAATTTACATATCTGGTTGTGGGCATATTGATATAGGCTGATAAAATCCAGTTTATCCTCAAATTTGTTAAAGGTTACTTCCAGGGTTTCCATTAGTTTTTTAAAAAGTCACGATATTTAATATTGTATTTTTAAAGCAGTATATATTCATTTTGTCTAATGTATTTAAGTGAAAGTATGTAATTCAGATAGCTGGGTAAAATATGTTTTCCTAGTTGAATAGAAAGCGAAAGGTGACAACTCTGAACTACTAACAGGTAATCACTGTATAAAATTATTGCAATAAGTGCGTTTAAAATAGTTAATCGTTAACCAAAAATTAACAATTGACTTTTCTGTTATCGTGCATGCATTCAATTATGCATTGTAGGAACGTAATATGTAGGTATAACATAAATCGCAATAAAACAGTAAATTTAAAGTACAATTGTAAGAGAAAAAAAATATTGTCTCACAGCGAAGGTTTTGCCATTCCTTTTCTCTTCTCTGAAAATAAAATTTATTGCTTTAGTATAGTATACTGCATGTTCAACAACGGCAGAATTCAGTTTGCCTATTACTTGCATTTTTATACATACTTATATGGATAATAACAGCTATCAATACAATTGTCACTATCAGCAATCCAAAAACAACGACATTCAGAATGATAGTGCTGACTTTCCATCCAAAACTATCGGCTGAAATTTCATAATTTTTAATTCTTCAATATCAAAATATATGTTTTTGTAATGAAATCAACCTATGGTGCATTAATAAATCCCAATTTTGGCTTCACTTACTGTCATGTTCAGTTTTAGTTCCGTACTTAATTGCAGTTAAATATGCGTAATTTGATTTACACGATTCATTTTTCAATTTGGTATCTGCAGCACAACTGCATTGCCAAGATGTCGCATCAATATATTGAGGTCGAATGATTTCAATGGAGCAATCATTCGTGTTTGTCCCATTGGTAATAACATTGTAATATTTGTAACGATCTTTGATACTGATCATTTGACCATTGCGGAACCATATGCATTTTGTGATGACTACATTGAATATGCATTTTATCACATGTGAAATGTGTTCTCCGAAGACAAGAATAGCATTCTGGGGATGAACGACAACTGATGGTGCTTCATTTAATGAAAAGAAATAGGATTAAAAAAGCTATCGTAATGAGAAAGATTAGTGACATACATGACCGTAATTAGAAACTGGCCACTTTAGATTCATTATGTACAATTTTAATATGGCTGAAATGGGTTCATAAGCCGCCATATATGCATACATACAATGATGTCCAAAAGTCGCTACTGACGTAGGAGCATTCTCCTGAATTTGGGTATGACCCCCTATGCCATATG
>JAUJYV010002430.1:0-12652 GCA_033995625.1 Ophyiulus pilosus
AGATTTGCCCAATTGTTCCAACTGGCTGATTTCATGTTTCTGAATCCATCATTTTTGCATATATCGAGAGAGAGAGAAAATGCTTAAACACCTTTATGATTTGTGTCTGAAAGTCGCATTGACATTCGCGTCAACATGACAAACGTTGGCAAAGTGCCTCAAAATTGTTTGTCAAACAACATTCGCTTCAAAATTGTTTGTCAAAAAACATTTGCCTTAAATAAGGTTGGTTGTTATATCGTATACTACCAAATCAAGATATCCAAAAAATCAAGCTAATTATCTTGATTCTTCAGGTAAAAATACTGCGTTTTTCATACGGTAGATTTAGTAGTAAAAAACTGAATCTCATTTACGCGATTCGCAGGTAATATCAAAGACGTTACTTAGTGATTTTTTTTTTTTGCGTAGCAAATTTTGAGACAGTCTAAATTATATAAACTACACTCACCAAATTAGTTAAATCAGAACTGAGTTCATTAACGTCCTCGTAAATGCGAGGCCCAACCGGCCGTTCACCCAACGATGTTAAGATACGTTTTTTATGTCCCAGTCTGGTAATTTCCAAAATCTATAACAGAAAAGCGCCTTAAAATTGCACTTTTGAAATCAGTCGTGAACTTAGGAATATAAATCTCATAAATAGGAAATCTTTTATATTGATAAAATTTGTGTAATTTAAGATTTTTCTAATATAAAAAGTGAATCTGAACTGCATGTTCATGACATATTAGACACTAAAATCTACCATTTTACCAATTTCATCCCTATTATATTTAATGAAAAAGTCCATAGATGGCGCTGATAAGAAGTTTGTCTGCAGTTCACATAAATTTAAACATATTTTGAACTTAAAAATTAATTGTATATCTTGAAAACTATACATCAGTTATGGGTATTAGGCTATTAGCTTATGTGTGTCAACTTGTAGAAAACACTTCCAATGGACTGATCCTATATGTACATTTTATGCTCTAGGGTAGTGGTAGAATTTTATCTCATCCAGTATATAAACACCAATTACCCACCGTGGTTAGTTCCACTTCCCACATCTTCAACACCCTTTCCATCTCTCCATATTTATGCCTGTGGAAAGTGTCGATATAACAATCTAGATGAATTGAGTGCAGCCAATCGTCGACGGTTTCTGGCACAGGGGGCGCTCCTTTCCTGGAAGTCCTAATGACAGGAACCGGGCGAAGGCCTTTCACCGCTTCCAAAATTATTTTACGATCGTCATGATTGCCTATGTTCATATCCAGCAAATCCTGTTCCTCAATCATGTTGCCACCCTTTAAATTTTAACGACAAACGCCATTGTACCATAGTGAGAATTTCGCATTATTTGATTTCAAGATCATATGGTCTGAGCCCGAATGCATTCTGGGATATGATTTTCTTGAGATAGCTAGTGTTTATCAAGGGGGTATCCAGACGTAATCCCAAAGTGTAATTTCACTATCATAAAATATTATTTTAGGTTAGGTTAGCGATGGCTAGGTAGGCTTGTGGTCTTTTGGACTTTTGTCCAGCCAGGATTCATCAAGGATGGATTCCGATTTTATTGAATTCAGGGAAATAAAAGAACAAAATCTGTAAATGGATTCCTAAACATTTCTTATGAGGACCATTAAAAAGATGTCGAATATTTGTATCTTCAAAATGACAGGTTGCATCAAATGAGGCATAAATTGAATTGCTGATAAAATAATTGCCTAAATACAGCTAAATTAAAGTCTAACAAGTGTAAACGATATTAGAGGATAATTATCAACAAATATGATTAATTGTCCATTATTTTTATTGGAAATTTGATAGCCACTGATAAAACGAGTTCCCACTTAACAGCCGATTTATGTTACGAACTATATGTACATGTATTTAAAAACATTGGAGAAAAATTATAAATTAATGTTCCCAGAATGCATTCGTGATGGGCTAGTTGCCATCACAACTTTTCTTGTTTGCTACTTTGCAAACCGACATCATCCTCACCATGAACTGAATGTCATCGAATCCGTTTATGAGAAAGACGTTTTCGTACTGGCCCACGCCCCACTTGGACAGCCACTGACCCACTGGACTTAGTCCGTATCTCATATCTTTGCTCGTAGATCTTCGTCCTAAACATGTCATCCCAAAGAACATCATGCCATAAGTAGGTTTCTCAAAAATCACATGAAAATTGTTATTTGGCCAAAGTTTTTCCAATACAACTTTGGTCGAAGTGGTCTAGCACATTCAATTATGGCGTCATGTATGACCATACAAAACTCCGATGTGTACAAGTATGAGCATTTTGTTGCCCTGTATAGCGCATCTAATATGAATTGTCCAGAAATAGCATTTTACTACATGGGTGTGACAAAAATGAAAATTAATCCGTTGACTTTTATTGAGTAATATGCGAAGCAACTTGAGTATTAATTTTAAAGTGATCTTGACATAGCAAAACCTATACATAATTAGATTTTATGGTATAGGTTGAGGGTGTGTATTGAAGAAACCAATAGCTTCATTCTTTATGGAACCTCATTTTGGTACGATGCAAATGTTGCAGAGATCGAGTGCCACTGCCCTTTACACTTATGCATAATAAAATGCTTATTCGTATAGAATTTTTGATACGTTAAGAACAAAACTACAACAACTTGAAGTTATAAACTTCAGCACCTGATCGTGCTCCAAAATTTAGCTTCATAGCATAAGCTGCCTCGTCCATTTTTCTACTTTCAATATTACCTCATACTATTCATATAACTCAATTCGGACCAAAGCAGAATATATGCAATATACGGTGCAATTTAATTTATCAGATCACGATTATTAAGATTCTTGCAGTCACTCAGGATAATCTGCTATTATAGTTTGAGCAAAACCATAATTTGTGAGCAGTTTTGGTGCTTGGAATCAATGCTACGACTGAATGCCTCAACTGCCTCACAAGAGGCAAATAACTAAAAAAAAGTTCCAAGATGGCCGACGCCATGAAATAACGCAGCTTCCCGTTTTGGTCATGGGAGTGCATTGCTAATGAATATCATTCCCAATGCTAATTGATGCCAAGATTGTCTTAGAATAGATAGGATGTGATAGTAAATGTATTTCTTGTTCTTACCTATGTGACAATTATTGATCATATCGTTGTCATCTATGTTCTTGCGGTGACAGTAGGCGGTGGACGGTCGCGTGACACTGCCCCCAAACGTAGCCATAATGTCATTGATTTTGGCCCATTCGGCATTTTCGTCGAAAGGGCTGAGAATTGTGTTTTCGTAATGACTGCCATTGGTGGACTGAATAGACAGATGGCGCTGTCCTGACGCCGGATTCATCTCTATGCTAACGTTTTCGTAAGCATTGGCGTGCCTTCTGACCCCTGAACTGCGATTCGTGTTATGAGGATCACTCCAGTCGCACGGCGACGACAGGCTGCAAGGAGTCTGGTAGTTGCTTTCGTCGCAGGTGTCCTCTGAACTGGTAGAGTAGTTGATTTTGGAGCCCCGGTGTAATCCTACATTAATATGCAACGAAAAAAAATGGGTTAGCAATGGTTTGAACCCACACGTGAAATGCAAATTCTCTTGTCAAACTTCCAGGTTTTTCCGTTAATATTTGAATTTGTTGACACCTGTTATTTTTTACGAAACCACAGCGCCATCAACAGTATGGTATCATAGAGCAGTGTTTTTCCACCTTTTTCAGTTCACAGCACACTCTACTAGACCTAAAATGATCGCGGCACACTGAACAAGGGGGCCACAACTTGTAAGGCACACCATCAGTTTTTTTAAAACGAGGTTTTCTCATAGTCTTCTCAATGAAATAAAAATTATGCTTGTAATGAAATAATCTGCTCTATGACGATCATTTCTATAATGTTTCCTGATTACAATTAGTAAGTAGGTCCTATAAACTATAATAGAAGAAAACTTCCGCGGCACATCTACAGAGACCCTTCATGGCACACCGGTTGAAAAACACTATACCATATAGAGTAGGACCTATTCCAAAAAAAAATGGCGTCGAAATTCTGATTTACTTCAATAATTGATTATCACGGTTTTTCAGGGATATACATATGTTGTTGTTAAACTTTCAAGTATTTTAGAGGCTTCACAGGAACAAAAACTATTTTATTTTGCCTCGCAGAGATAATGTATATCACGAACTACTCGAGACTGAAAATGTGGAATCTTTAAGATAATATATAAACTTTCACCTCCAAAACAATAACTAACATATCAGGCAGGTATAAACAAGTCATATGGTCAAGTGGTAAGACGTTTCATTTTATACACAATTGCGATAAGAGGAGGCAAACAAAACAAGTTTGTGAACACCAAGTTGGTTTAATCCAAACTTATAAAGTCTTGGAGAATTAACGATGCTTTCAGATACTCAAATATGTGTGACCTGGCAAGCTAATGATGAAAACAAAGCTCTACTTTAGCTAAACGTTTCATGTTCAGTATCCCTTTGCCCATCGCATCCAGTTATATAATTATCATTATATACCAGTCATTGAGATGAACTTCAGCTTCGCTTCCTTCTAATTGCTAAAATGTCATTGGGGAAGCAATTGGCAAACGACAAACACCAAACAACGAATACACTTCTAAAAGAAGTTAAAGAGAATACAACAGAGTTTAATAATTGCCGAATAATTCTAAGTTTGGTGTAATTCACCATGACAATCTGGAAAACGAACGTCTTTGTTTAAGAACTAGGACGAACGGGGCCCGAAAAATCACTGACGAAAAAAATAAAGATTGATGTGGGATGATGGGACGTGATGTAGTATAACTTTGGAACAGGAAACGCCATGCTAATTAACTTATAAAAATTTATAAGTTGCAAAATCAGCAGATGAATACCTCCACGCCAGCAACAAAAATATATGACAAATATTTAACAACAATGAAGTAAGTAGATTAGGGGTGCAGTCGTTGTTGACATGTATGGTGTTTGATATTATTATTACATGAACAATGTTAAATAAATTGTTAGTCACAAGTAAAGTGTAATCTGTGGATGATTATGTGCAATATAAATTGCTTGCTAATAACAATATACAAATTAATTAAGTATAAAAACAAATATTTTGATATGTTGATGGAGAATATGAAAATCTTAGAATGTGTTCAAAAACCATGTTAGTGATTTCTATTAGTGATTCAAACGTTATAACAAATTTAGTTAGCATTTTGTATTATTAGTTTCATTGTTAATTAAGCTAAAGATACGAATACGTGATTCTTAGTGGTTCTGCAATGGCTTTTAACTTCATACATGAAGGATACACTTTAACATGCATGTGCTAATTTATAGCTTATTCTGGTATTGTTATAAATGAAAAATTACAACTCTTGCAAGAGAATAATAGTTGAGGCATTGTCGAGCTTGTCTCGCCAAATTGAGCAGAGCCTAGACACCACAACATCGCTCATAATACACTATATGCTAATACGAGAATGCCCTCTCCATTGCCGTCTGCTAGAAGACATTCAGGTGGTTTTTGACATTATCCAACAATGAAAATACCCTGTTTACATGTGTCTGGCACAATCTGAAGATAAAGGATAACCAATGGAAACGAGGCCTCCACAGTCTACTGATCAGACAAAGAAATACAAGTATCATAAATTATTTTACAACCAAGCACAAATTATCCTCCCATAATACACGTATAATACGAGTTGAATGGCACATTTACTTTTTTATTGCAAAAAAACATATAACCGAATTATTATCGTATCCATAAAAATAACTATCTTGAAAATAACCGGCGTTGAATAGTGTAGAAATAAATCCACGTTAACTTTATAGAGTGGGTATATAATACGGAAACAAATTTCATTTTATAGTTTGTATATTTAGACTTACAGTTTATTTGCAAAACATTATTCACAAATAGGGAAAAACTTGGTAAAAAAAACCCATGGAGAGCAATTTATAGTCGTTGTTGTTGTTTAGTTTGCATATTTATATTTTTATCCAAGCATATGCCTTGATATCATTGAATGCATATATTTGCGACATTTATTTTTATTAAAGATTTTTTTTGAGAAAAGGGAGACCGCAATTCCCAACATACGTTTTTAATTTCTTGACGTATATTTTGAAAATCTCATTAAACTTGCACCACATCGTAAAAAGTTTTAGTTTGCTCTGTCAAATTAAAAATCTCGTAAATATTTAAAACTCCATCGGAGGAATATCTGTTAAGTGGTTCTGGGTGAAAGGTCGTGAATCAATCTGATGGCGTCGTGGTTCTGAGCCAAAAAGGAATATTAAATGAAAAAAATAATCTTACATTAAACAAGTACGACCAGTCAAATGTGAGTTTGAGCGACGACGTTTTCAAATTACTTAATAACCGACTAAGTACCCAAGTAGCTCTCCACTTTGATCACGAGCACGCTGATTTACCTCTCAATTACTGCAATTATGACGAAGTCAAAAATTTCGTCACCGTTTTTTCCACAAATCATGGTGTTAGTAGGCGTAAACAGGGTTCAGCAATGCGTACCACAGAAACACACTGAAGGACGATTTATATATCATAAGCAAAGCAAGTCTACTTTAATCGACGATTTCACGAATTTAACAAATGATAAACAATAGCAATCGAGAATTATACGTGGAATCTTATGTTTTTAAGTGACCCCACACCATGTATGCATCACTTTATCGATGTGAAATACCAAGAATTTAATACAGTCTGTTAAGAATGTACAATACCACTATGTTTCCGCATTTCGAAACCACTAGAATGATTTTAAACTGGAAGAAACCCTATATAACGTTAAATTATCAAATATCCACATTTCAGTAAGAGGTCAAGGATTTTGTCAGTTATAAAAAACAACAACCATGAAATGTGCTGTTAACAAGATTTTCATTTCTTACACGTAAAATAAATTTGTAACTGCATTTATAATTTCAGAATAATTATCCTTGGATTTGGGTTGACTTTTTAACTTAAATAGTCGCTACATTTACTACCAATGCATTTTACATTGCACCACGCTGTTGCCAAATAATAATATAAAACTGTTTAATAACGATATTTAGCTCTTTTCAGAATCAGCATTCTCGAAATCAGAAAACCTATTACAATTTTTTTTATCAGATATGCATGCATTGTGATAACAAACCTGTCACATTCCATAGCGACCATGAAATAACCTTGTAGCACACGCATTGTTGCTATAAATTGTCCATTTTATAGTATCATACAAAGGGAACCCACTTCCGAAATATTCATGGAATTATCAATTGAAAATATATACACCCTACAGTTAGTACCAATGTTATATCGTATGAGGACATGCCAAGTTGACTTAGTTATCAGACTTATCTTATAGACAACTCCATGAAAGTAACTTTATGAAACCTAAGCACTGTGAACAGGTTGAGCTATTTTAGTAATGCTCGAATAATCAATACATACGAATTGAAATACAGACCAGCACCAGAACTACCTGATAGTTTAGTTTTCTAATGCAAAATTCAGGACAAAAAACGTCCTAGGCATCTTCAAATACACCACGATTTAGGTCTGCATCAGTGTTTAAATGTACATACCACAAAAAAATGATTTAATCCAGGAAGGTCACTGCGTATAGGTTATCAATCAATATTTCCAAATGGCAAGTAGTATGTCCTGACGAAGTTCAGAAAAACCTAAGTCCACGAAAACAGAACTTTTTCATACTGATTCACACAAGTCAGCGTCTGGCACGACTATGACGCTCCTCCACCACTTTTTTGCATTGAATGCATAGACGCGAATGTCATGGTAAAAATTCAAACTTGGTTCATGAAAAAAAAAACCTGCCTGTTGCTATCCCCCAGCGTCTCTGGACTTGGCACTTTGAATATGCGAGTGAATGGGACACCCTGCAGTTCGTGGCATCCAACAATCATAAATGCTGATTGTTACGTCGCATTTTGTGATGCAACCCAACGTAGGCCAGCAGCCAAAAAAAAGGAAGAAAACTTTTCGGGGTTAGCTGGGATGGCATGACCTCCACAACGTATAACTTGGCTCTGATTCACATTTTTAATAGTAACTGGGTGCTCTAATATTAACAACCAATGTCAATGGGAAAGTGACTTGAGTGAAAGAGGAAGGGAGAAGGGAGGATTTTCAGCACACACAAAAAAAGTCAAACACATTGCTATCATGAAAGCAAACTTGTGTTTGGGATAAAGCATAACAGATAAGTCTCGACCTATCCTAAAAAACTGCAAAATTTATGATTGCGGAATGATGGGGTAGTGGCATCTTGTGAAATCTATGGAAGTTGCCATCAGCTGCCTCAAAACAACCCACTCCTTGCGTTTTTGCCAGAATTACTGTACCTATCATTGCCATGTCAACTGTCAAATGGATAGATAGCATGAATTTTTAGAAGAAATTCATATATTCTAATAATAAAATTCAACCACACATTATTCGTTATCATTAGGCTTCCAGAAAAAAAAAATATATAAAATAAAATTTCAATAAGACATTAGGTTGGAAATAGTTATTGAGCAAGTCTGTTGAAAGGAAATGTGAAAATAACGCAATTTTCAACAACATATACTTTAATTCCTAGAAAACTACTTTCATGCCTAAATCTACTAGTTATTTGAATTGTGGACATATTCTGAATTAAATCTATTTATCAAATGATATCTTAAAATGTTAAATTTAACAACAGATGTTATGATTAGTCTATTAAAAAAAGTTTCATAGTGGTTTAAATGTCACGAATAATGGTGCAACCTGTAATCAGTCTAGCCCATTGTAGTCGAAGTATGATACCAATGAACCCGAATTTGCTGGAAAAATCAAGCGATAACTACAAGAATGGCTTCCTTTGACAGAGATGTCATATAGTACTAGACAACCTCACCATACTGTAATAAATATGAAAAGTGTCCGCATAAGGGGTTAACTATACATAAATTCCATTCAACAGGTGATAAAATGAAAAGTCTGAGCAAACAAACTCGACATTTAACCCTTTCGTTACTAGCATTTCAAACTTATCAGCATACTTCCGTTTACAACTTGGCAGGTAAACATCAAAGCAAGCATAGGCTTATTTTATAAATAATGTCATAAAATTCGAAGGTTTCGACATCTCCTATCACATTGACATTTTAAGATAAGTAGTTAATATCAATAGTAGGCTACCAGATGCTTTTTTACCTGTTCAATATTACGGGGTTGTCATAAAGTGGTGGCTATGTTTACACTGATGCAAACCTTATTCTGAAGAAAATGTATAAATTAAAGAATAATCGGTTGTGCAAACTTTCTGTCCAGACATAGTATACTGTGCGATACTGTGATGATGAAAAGCTACATTATTGAACAAAACTCATCAAGGGACAGCACACATATTTATGAATTCCAACAATGATCTTCAAAATCTCCACGGGAAAGTTAAGTCAGTCAACACTCAACCTTTCAAAATCACCCGCCATGAAACATTGTACTTTCAATCATTCTATTTTACATATGTAAAACAATATTGGGCAAAACTGGTTTAAAAAATCGAATCAGTCTTACTTTTCCGAACTTGCCTTGCAAAGAATTTTGCAGTCAATTGGGTTGATGATAATACTCCCAACCTACATGATTTTAACCGTGCCAGCGCAGTAATAAAGCACCGAAGAAAATCACAATTCACTCACGGATGCAGTAACCCACATGTAAAATGTGTTAGTTAACCTTGCAAATATTGGCGAACGCCCAACTAAACAAGAAATTATAGGTCGTGCTAACAGATTCATTCCCATTTGGGAAAGGGATGTTCTGGTATAAAACTAAACCAGACAGCAATAAGCCGGTTGCGCAGATCTTTATTAACTTTATTCGGAAGTTAAACAGAATAAACAATGATTCGTGAAGCCATTTTTAACTGTTCGTATTACAAATAAAAGCATATGACCTATGGTAAGTTTTTGTTCATAGGAACACACCATAAATTTAATAACAACCATTGTTAATTACCAATGTAAACAAACATCAATAGATTCCCTCTAGTCATGCATTCACGACGGGTGGGACCTTTGGTCATGAAAAGGAAGATTAATCTTTATTCCATAGCATACAAAAGGAAATTTCACGGGGTCGTATTCAACACCTACGTGATACTTATCTTCAATTGACAGTTATCAATTATAAATTAAATTATAAAAATAATAAAAACGGGTGTCGACATCACATCTATATGTATTCAGATTACAATTTGGATCTGTCCAAAGGCAACTCCTTGCAGACAATAGATCCCACGTTGAAGTTAAAATATACTGTTTAATATTTGAATTGTAGTCTTAGTAGTTAGACTTTCCCAAAGTGTAGCAAGAAATTTTATCGGAAGTGCATTCCTGTATATTGTTTCGAATGCCATTGCATAGCTTTCAAGGAAATGTGTATCCTACACAAGTACGTCATACAAATTGTGACAACATTACTGGCTATGTAATATTAGCGATATTGAAACCTGGTTATATTTTGGCATATCATCTGACATGTACATTGATGTACAAATTGATATATTATTTTATCAATAACCATAAATAATGCTTCACAACTAAATTCAGTCATCATACTATCTGATTATGGAGTTCAGTATTTATAGAAGTTTCAAGACCGTTGCCATATGCAATACACATATTCTTGTGATTCCAGTATCACATTCAACATGAATATAATTTACATCTTTGTAACCAAAAATACTGTGTCATGGTATAAAGCAGAATTACTAACATCACTAGCCTCATTCTACATCTATGCCAAAATCACCGAACTTTTCTAAGATTAATAAAGACTTGAATCCTACCTGCAAAAGGTACATCGCCAGTGATTTCTTCGATGTTTTCGGTTGAAACTGATTTGTTTTCTTTGGTGACCACTCGCAGCGTTATTTCCCCGTGTTCGTGTTGAATCAACTGAAACACTTCGTCTTCGGTAAACGTTTCATTGTCCCGAGACCGCCGTTTGTACTCCTGGAAAAAAAAACAATTCCCATTAAAAATAGCCCAGATTATTCACCGAAAATCGGACTCGATGCCAATAAAAGAGGTCAGTGACTCTTCCTAAAAACATTACTCGCCATGATGGTTTCAAATGAGCACTGGCTAAACGCTTACGATGAAAGACTGCATTATTATTTAGTATAAACTTTCAAGTCAGAAATTACGAAAGCAGCAGGAAATGGGTTTCTGAGTCACACAAGTTTGTATAGACGCTCATTACCTAGAAATCCTTGAGAAAACCAATTTCAACCAAATGCATAGCATTGGACATCCACTAACAATTCAATTTCCCTGAACACCATAGGATGTGCAAAATACCTTCAAGCTGTAGGTGCTTTCTTAGCTGCAGACCATTATTGCGCACCCTGTAATCTTATCTAATTAAACTAAACACGTACGGTATGCGTGCGTTAACTACGTAAATGACTGGCAAATTGACATCCAAATGCTTTGCAATTGACATCATCCTTATTTAATGTTGAAAACATATTTATGACCGGCAATATTGCTAGGAATTTTACAAAGATTGTGATTCCGTTAATGAGTTCTCGCATTTCGTAACGCAATGCGTCACGTATGTTATTTGTTGCTTATGACCGATGATTACATATATAGTATATGGTGTTCATTAAGTAACAAATGGTGGCCAGAAATCATACAAGTACTTAGAAATGTAATTAATGTAAAGGCTACACATCTCAAGTTACAAGTATAAAATAAGTATGCAGATTGAGTGCTTTATTAAATTTCTATATGTAGACTTATGACACGTGGTTAAAGAAGATTGGACACTCCTTCCTTAAAAGGTTCAAAATTGAGAATGGTTGCTTAAAACTTAAAATGAAAAATATACTTCCAGTAATATAATAACTTGTTTATCAACAATGAACCTAATACAATTCTGACTAAAAAAATTAACAAGAGCAGTAGCAGTTGAATAGGGGTTTGTTTGTGTGTTGTTGTTGTTTTTTTGGGGGGTTTTTTTGGGGGGGGAGGTTATAATGGATTTTTCCAGACAAATTTCCGACTTTATAAAATTTCAAGACAATTCCCGAATTTATAAAATTTCAAGGCTGCAGGACACCTTGTTAAAAGAGTGCAGTACTGAATGCAACTTTACTTGGAAAGAGACATAAAAATGTATGCTTTTTTCATACATACATAGTGATCAAAACATGGTTCCAGCTAAATAAATGTTTTTAAAGTATTTGAGTGGATGGAAAGGATCAAGATGAATAAGAAGTAACATTATTCTTATTTCAGTTCAGCACCATCTACTGGCGTGTGAACCTGTAACGTTGCATTTAATAATGGCCGCGCCCTTAAGGTAAGCACATACTGAAGCTGTGAGCAGAACAGTGAGTAAAGCTGAGAGCCAAGCAGTGAAGTCGATGATAGAGCACATCCTGAGGTGTTCGTAAAAGAGCGTGCAGACTTCCAGAACTGCCAGAATTTTCTCTCTCGTGGAAACGTGACTTAAAGATGCATTTGATATTAACTCTCATGATTTACTTTCGATGGCTACTCTCAGGCGTGTGTCCATTGGTGAGAGATGCTCTCGAGAGTATCTCGCCAGAATTTTTTCTCTCGTGGAAACGTGACTTAAAGG